>SZWC01002354.1:148243-168422 GCA_023375785.1 Penium margaritaceum | reverse complement strand
TCTCTCTCTCTCTCTCTCTCTCTCTCCTCTCTCTCCATCTCTCTCCCTCTCCCTCTCCCTCTTCCTCTCCCAGTCCGTCTCCTGTTGTTTTGCCCGTGCATTGCCTGATTGACTCATACTGTGACCCCTTGGCTGGTGTACGTGCACGTGCAAACGACTAATTAGATGGAAGCTGATGTCGACGGAACACTGTTCGGTGGAGTGTACGCGTAGTCATGAAGCCGAGCGCATGGTTCTCCTTCGCGCTTCTGACACAACACCCTCGCACGGCCTGCTCGATCGGCAGCAGTGCTTGGGCGTCACGTCGCCTGTAGTCATAGATAGCTCTCAGGAGCAACGCAGCCGGCACCCGGGTTCGGGCAGCTGTAAATACATGTAGTTGTTTTTCTTACTGATTCCTACTGCACAACTGCGCTTGCAACGTGGTTATCTGGGTATGGTCCAATTTTCAGGCAAAACAGATGATGCCTAGGTTTGGGGCCGTCGGGTGTCTGGCAGGGCTCACCCAAGATAAATGGTGGGAATGCCGATTGTAACAAATTCGATGGAATCCTTGGCCGACTAGGCCAAAACCGCGGTGCTTGAGGGTCTCCGACCCTCAAGCCATCCCATCCAACCGCCCACAGTCCCAAGTGACCCCGCTCGAGCCACGTGGCTCCTTCGACCGGTCGGCGTGGCATTGCCACGCTACACTCCCCCCCCGACTAGGAGTGAGAGCCGCCTCGGCATCTTCGGTAATCCCAACGTGGGATTCGAGCACTAGAGCTCTGATACCAATGCAACGGATTGGACGGAATCCTTGGCTGACTAGGCCAAAACCACGGTGCTTGACGATCTCTGACCCTCAAGCCATCCCTTAATAGTACGCACAGACGGGTATCCAAGCTATTAGGACGGAGGGGGGTATGTGAGGGTCACAGGTGACAAAACAGGGGGGAATCGCCATTGGGGGCCTAATAAGCCCCATTCGCCCCTTCGTTGAACCAATAAGCCCCATTCACCTCTCCACCGGAACAATAAGTCGCATCTGCAACTGTCCGGCAAGAGAAAGCCCCATTCGCCCACCCGTTTTCACCATGCTCAAACAAGGATGCATGTTGATAATCGAGCATGTTGAAATTGGGCATATGACCCTCCATCGCGACCCTCCATCGCGGTCGTTGCACTGGAGGTCCGAGATAGCCTAGGGTGGAGAAGGGAAGGGAGGCTCGGATTCGCGCGACAAAAATGCCAGTCGGCACTTCGTCAACCGCCGGCAATGCCCCTCCCTCACAGCCCACTAGTCCACCAGCCCACCCACCTGTTGATTTTTGTGGATCTCTCATTGTACTCTGTGGTGTCCTCTCGGCTAATGTACATCGGCATGCACATGACTGACGACGAGACTCGACGTCGCTGGAGTGTCGCTCGGTGGAGCCGACGTGCGCTCGAGCCCACACACCGTTTGCTGGAGCCACCTCCGTTCGGCGATGCACTCAGCTCCATTGGCATGCCTCCTCGGCGGTCGGGTAGCCGGCGGTCACCGCCACTGCAGATGCTGTTTCCATGCACCCAACTCTGTTTCTGGTTATGGCATTGCGTCTATAGCGTCGTGCTGCGCCAAGGGTCCATGTCTTCTGTCGTGTGGCCCTGTTTGGTGTCACTCACTAGGCATTGCCCGGGTTTGGGCAGCCATAACTCTTTGCTGCTATTTTTTTAAGCTGATTCTGACCGCACGACTGCGTTTGCAGCGTCAGTATTATGGTATGGTCCGATTTTCAGGCAAAACGGACGACGCCCGGGTTTTGGGCTGTCGGGCGCATGGCAGGGCTCACCGAGAAAACCCTGCTTGCCAGAAAACAGGTCTAGGACTATTTTTTGATTGGCCGGTTAGCTGAGTAACAACTTCTACACTAGTGGGGGGGAGCTAAAACTTGGAGGGGTTTCCCATTGTTGCTTGTTTTTTATAGTTAATCAGTTACTTTCACTTTCCAGCTGCTTTCTGGTGCTAACACTGGCACACACACTTATGAGTACCAAACCTAGAGCTTCAAGACTTAGTCTCTAGAGCAGCAGACTGAGGGGGCAGCAGACTTAAGCAACGAGCGTGGAAGCCCGCACGTTGCATCAAGAACGCTGCTGCCCCAACCTGCTGCCTAGTAATCCTGACTTGTTATCAGAGCCAGAGCGTATCAGTAGCAGCAGATGACTGACGAACAGATGCCAGACAATGCCGGCAGACCCCCATACGCGCCAGTGCAGGGGAAATGCTGGCGAGATTTTTGCGGCAGCATTGACCCGCCTGGTGGCGTCGTCAGAATACTTCCCACGGCCACTGGGCCAGGGAAAATGATCCTGGACTCTTTTCTGGTAGCACTGACCCCCACGCTTGACGTGAGGAGGTCAGCGGCAAACCACGTCAGACGGTTGCTGGCGACGACGCACGCGGCGACGTCCTCCAGGTGTGACTGACAGCAGCAGCCAGCAGCAGCAGAAGCTTGCACGGTAGCAAGCAGCGGAAGTAGCAACCAGCAGCAGCAGCACACAGCAACAGCTGGCTGCGGCGGCAGCTAGCAGCAGCTCACAGCAGCAGGAGCATGCAGTAGCAGCAGCAGCAGTAGCGACCAGCAGCCGGCAGCAGCTGTAGCTCGCAACAGCTTGCAACAGCTGTAGCCGGCGGCAACAATAGTAGCAGCAGCGGCTGTAGCCATAGCCACAACAATAGCAACCACAGCTGTTCGCAGCCCGCTGCTCGTTGTGAGCAGCGAGCTCACTACTTGCAGCGAGTAACGAGCAGCGAGCAGCGAGCAGTGAGCTCACTGCTCGCGGCTTGTCGCTCCCAGCAAGCAGCAAGCTTGGAGTGACGAGTAAGAAGAAAAAAAAGGGGGGGGGGCTCCTTGCAGCCGCAACAACAGTAGCAGCAACAACAGCAATAGCAGCAGCAGCAACAAAAACAGCAGCAGCAGCAGCAGCAACAACAGTAGTAGAAGCAATGGTAGCAGCAGTAGCATCGGCAGTAGCAGCAACAGTAGCAGCAGCAGTAGCAATAGCAACAGCGGCTGCAGCCCCACGTCAGCGGCTATTTCAACTGCAGCTGACGTCAGCATTCGTCCACTAACGTCACTACTGACGTCATCAGCAACTACAAAAAAACAGGGGTAGTAGCATTCCTAAAAACAAAAAGGGGGTAGTTGCACTGCTCTTCTGACGTCAGTCATCCTAGGTTGACGTCACTGTTGACATCAACAGCACTCAACAAAAAAAAATAAACAAGAAAAAAGAAACATAACAAACAAAAGGGGAAGAGAGCACCATGACTAACAGCCCATCTGAGGAGGGGTCCTCCTCTATTGGGGGGACCCCCAGCCCCCCTTTCCTGTAGCAGCTGCAGCAGTTGTAGCAGTAGTAGTAGCAGCATCATCAGCAGGAGCAGCAGTAGCAGCAGTAGTAGTAGTAGCAGCAGCAACAGCAGCAGCAGCAGCAGCCCTCTGCCGTCACTGGTGGCAACCCTGACCCCTTGGCTGCTCTTCAGTAATAGCTCGCCGCCTTGACTCAGCAGCTCGCAACGCTGCAGCCATTGGCCTCTTAGTCAGCCACCAGTCTGCTGCCACCATTCATCCCTCCCGGTCACGCCAGCCCCGCTGTGTCTGCTGCTACGCATTAAATGGCGCAGCAGCAGACTCAGCGCCAGCGGCAGATTGTGACCTCCGTCCTTGGCCCCACTCTGGGCGCCGGCCACAGGTAGAAGGAATTTGAGACGCCGCCCCCGCCACTTCAGGCCGGCGAGCAATTCTGAAGCTGGGAGCTCAGCTTCCGGATCTGGGTACAGGGTGAGGGCCTATGGGCATAGTACACCCTCCCTTATGACCCCACCCATGCCGACCACTTGTATGACGCTGGTTGCACCGTCCGTGCCCTAGTCCTAGTCGCCCCTCCAGCCTCCCAATTGGCCCTCGAGCCTTTCCTTGGCGACTTCACTGCTGGCGGCACCCCAGACCCCGCAACCGTGTGGCACGTCCTCACCCGGCCCCATCGCATGTCCAGCGACGCCGAGACCAGCCGTCTTCTCCGGGAGTTCAACTCCCTGCACATGGGGGAGACCGAGACGGTCATTGCCTATGAGCAGCGGGCGGAGGACATCCTTCGTCGTCTCGGCAGATCTGTCCCACCCCCTCTGGCCGCGCTCCTTACCATCAAGCGCGGCGCCACGAGCGCATACGCGGACGTCTTTGTGCACTAACCCTAGGACGTCCTCTCCACCATGGCGGCCCAAGGCACCCTCATGCCTTGGGCATACGAGCGCTTCCTCCGCATTGAGGAAGGGGGCACCCCGTCTGGGGTGCCCCCTCTTCGATGGGGCACCCCGACGGCAGGGGATGCAAGAGCCTCCGTGCGCTGAAGCTGGGACTCCAGACGAGGCGCGCGACGGACGAGGCGCGCGTCATCGGCACCATGCGTCACCGACGGGAGCCCCGTCTCGTCTCTGCCGCCGTCGCTACCGCTGGCCCCGACACCTTGACCGTGTCCAGTAGCTCCGCCACTCTGACAACTCCGCCAGTCCAGGTGACACCCGTGCCAAAGCAGTACTACCCACAGCCGTCGGCGCCTCCGCTCCCGTCACCGGTGCTGTCTCTGCCTTACCCGGGCTCCGGTGCCGTCACTCCGCACTCGGCCTACACTCTTAGATTGTCTTCCCGTGATAGTCTGCTAGAGCAGTTCATCGCGCTCCAGCTTAGCCTGACACACCCTCCTCCCCAGGGAAGTGCGAGTTGCATCACCTTCTACTCTCCTGCCCACCCTTGCATGATTGAGGTTGACCTACGATTGTGTCCCGTCTCCTCGTCTGTCTTGTATTCTCCCATGGTCTTGTCTACCTCCTCCTATGACGACGTTGCATGGCTGGACGATTGGCAGTCTCGGTTCGCGCCTCCTTCCACCGCGTCCGCGTCCCTTGCTTGCTGCCGTGTGACCGTTAGCGATCTGGCGACCCCGGTCTGGGACCCCGCTGAGACCTGGATCATCGACTCCGGGGCCACGCACCACATGACGGCCTCTCATGCTGCCTTCAGTATGCTCGGTCTTGTAGGCGATGTCTCTGGTGTCCGGACGGGCTTCGGACAGGTGTTGACTGTCCGTGGTGTTGGCGTTGTTCGCTTCCGTGGTCCTGCCGGTGACGTCTTTCTGACCGATGTACTCTTCGTCCCTGATCTCGAGCTCAGCCTCATCTCCGTCACTGCCCTTGACCGCATGAGCATGGATGTTGTGCACTCGCGTGGCGTTGGCACTGTGTCGTTGCGTCCGTCTGGTCTCGTTGTACAACACGCCACCGCCCGTGGCAACCTGTGGCATGTGTCTCGTCTCTCCTCCTCCCCTTCCGTCTCCTCCCCGTTGGCCGCCACAGGCCATGTGTTTGTCACCAGCACGCTTTCTCCTTCGCACACTCGCCTCTTGCACTGCCGCCTTTGCCACGTCCACTCTGCCGCCATCGATAGCATGCTCCACACCCAGCCGGCCAAGGGCCTTGACCCGGAGACTTTCCCCCTCCCGTGCCCCACTGAGTGCATTGATTGTGCTCAAGGAAAGATGCACCGGTCCACGTACCCTTTGTATTACTCCCGTGCGTCCGCCCCTCTTAACCTGGTCCACTCGGACGTCATAGGCCCTCTCCCCACCGAGTTTGTCAGTGAGCACGACCGCTACGTCCTCACCCTGACTGACGACTACTCTCGCTACCGCTGGGTCTTCTGCCTTCGGCAGAAGAGCAATGTCACCCAAGCCATCCAGGACTGGCTTGTCCTTGTGGAGCGCGAGTGTGGCCGCTCTCCTTGCTACTTTTGCTCCGATCGCGGTGGTGAGTACTTGGGTGAGGCCACCATTTTTTTCGCCTCACGCAGAGTCCACCATGAGACATCCGCGCCCTACACGCCCGCCCAGAACGGTGTCTCCGAATGCTGGAACCATACCATGGCCGACGCCGTCCGCACGAAGCGGATCGAGTCCACTCTCTCCGATGGCTTCTACTTTGAAGCCATGGCCTACATGACCTGGGTCTGGAACCGGATTCCCCACGGTCCCCTTCCCCGCTAGTCCACGCCGTACCAGCATTGGTGCGGTCAGCGAGCTGACCTCCGCCCGGCTCGTGTCCGGGACTACGTGGCCATTGTCTTGCTGCCCGCCCCACAGCTGGGCAGCAAGCTCGCCCCCGGCGGACGTCTCTGCACCTTCCTTGGTGTCTCTCGTTAGTCCAAGGCATGGCACTTCCAGGATCCCTCCCGGCACTGCATCGTCGAGTCTCGGGATGCCCTCTTCTTCGAGGACCTGTTTCCTCGCGGCCTCATTCGCTCCGGCTTGTCCGTGTCTATCCATTCGCGTGGGGGAGTGGTGAGTCCGTCCTTCGACTTGCCGCTTCCGGGTGACGCATCCCTCAGTCCCTCTCAGGCGGAAGACACAGTCAGGTCTGCTGGTCCCTCTGTACCAACAACCCCAGTCGTGGCCACTGGTCCCTTGGGGCCGGCAGCCCCAGTCGCGTCTGCTGGTCCCTCTGAGCCAACATCCCCAGTTGTGTCCGTTGGTCCCTCCGGGCTGGCAGCCCCCGTCGTGTCCGCTGGTCCCTCCGGGCCGACAGCCCCAGTGGTGTCCGCTGGTCCCTCCGGGCCGGCAGTCCCAGACACGTCCGCTGGTCCCTCCGGGCCGGCGGCCCCAGTCGTGTCCGATGGTCCCTCCGAGCCGACAGCCTCAGACACGTTTGCTGGTCCCTCCGGGCTGGCAGCCCCAGTCGTCTCCACTGGTCCCTCCGGGCCGGCACCCCCAGTCGTCTCCGCTGATCCCTCCGGGCCAGTAGCCCCAGATGCGTCCGCTGGTCCCTCCGGGCCGGCAGCCTCAGTTGCATTCGCTGGCCCCTCCGGGCCAGCAACCCCCTCTGCCTCCATTGGCCCGTCGGACTCAGTGCCATCTCCTGCCCTGCCACACTACACACGTGGCCCATGCAGCAGCCTCCAACCCAGAAGATCGATGAGCGCATAGACTGTTGCACCGCACTCCATGGCGCCTCGACCCCGCGTGGCTCTACGTGTCTCCTCCACTCCCACGGTCGTGAGTGGGGACCCTGGCACCAAGGCCCTCGGCTTGACCACCTCGGCCATCATTAGTGACCTGCACTTGGGCTCCGCACTAGGCTAAGCCATGCTTCATCATGAGCATCGGCACGCTGTTGTGGCTGCAATCGCGAGCATCCCCTCTAGGGCTCGAGATGCACACGCTCTCTCGGTCCGCTCCACAGCACGCCCGGAGGACCCCGCCACCTTGCACAAGGCACGAGCCTCTCATGAGGTCGCACACTGGGACGCTGCCTGCGCCGATGAGCTTGCTGCTATCCGACAGCACCATGTGTACGACCTTGTCGACCTTCCTCCAGGTCGGAAGGCCATCGGAGCCAAGTGGGTCTTTCGGCGCAAGTGGAAACCCGACGGGTCCTTGGACAAGTACAAGGCCCGCCTTACAGCCAAGGGGTTTGCCCAGATTCCTGGGGTCGACTACGACCAGATCTTTGCCCCGGTAGGCCGGTTCTCCACTAGCCGGCCTCTCTTCAGCCTGGTCACCCAGCATGGGTGGGAGCTGCATCAGATGGATGTGAGCAATGCTTTTCTCCACGGTTCACCGGAGGGTGAGGAGCTCTACATGGTGTAGCCCACAGGCTTCGACGATGGTAGTGGGAGAGTGTGGCGACTGCGTAAGGCCCTCTACGGCCTGAAGCAGTTGCCTCGGTGCTGGAACCAAGAAATCAGTAGCACAGTCCTTCGAGGCGGACTCCAACGCAGATCTGCTGACCCCGCACTGTTTGTCAGTCTGCGAGGCCAGACTTTCGCCGCTGTTCTAGTTTACGTCGACGATCTCCTCATCGCGTCCCCAGACACGGCGGCCATCCAGTGTGTCGAAGACTTGCTGCAAGGATCTTGGATCTGCCAGAGTCTTCCTGGGCATGGAGCTGGAGCATGATCGCTCCCAGGGCGTCCTTCACATCCACCAGGCCGCCTATGTGCAGACTGTATCCACCCGCTTTACGGAGGACCAACCACTCGTGCCGAGCGCATCCTCACCTATGTCACCCGATGGTCAGGTGAAGCTAAAGAGTCCTGACCCAGCTGTTGTGGGGGAGCCAGTTGACGTGACCACGTACCTGCAAGTCATCGGGTCACTAATGTTCCTGGCGACGACGACGCGTCCAGACATCGCGTTCACCGTCAACCTCCTGGCCCAGTTCTCTCAAGACTCGCGTCACCTCCACTACGAGGCCGTGATTAGAGTCCTGCGCTACGTCGTCTCGACTCCTCGGCGAGGTCTCATGTTCCGCCGTCAGCCGTCTTTTGTCGCGGTGGGCTACACTGATAGTGACTGTGTTGGCAGACCGGACGGTTAGAGTGGAACAGGCTGGATCTTTCTGATCGGCGGCACAGCTGTGTCCTGGCGCAGCGGCAAGCAGGGGTGCATTGCACGCAGCACTACTGAGGCTGAGTACATGGCTCTTGGCTCTGGCGCGTGTGAGAGTGTGTGGTTGCGTTGTCTGTTGTCCGAGTTGCGTCAGCCTGTCGCATCCATCACGTTGCATTGTGACAATGAGAGTGCCATGGCCATCGCCGACAACGACGGTGTACATCACACACGCACAAAGCACATCAACGTTGAGTATCACTATGTGCGTTTGTTGTTGCATGACGGCAGCATCAGCATTGTGTGAATTGAATCAGCACGGCAGTTGGCTGACTTCTTGACCAAGGCACTGAAGCGCGACTTGTTCAAGAAGGCTGTGAGTTTGGTCGGCGTGCGTCCGTGAGTGGCTCTCTTTGTTTCTGCTTGCGTCTCTGGGTGACCTGGGGGAGTTTGGTCGTTCACTGTGTCTCTGCCCGCACATGTGCACTACGCCTGTGAGTCATGGGGGAGTGTTGGTTTTCGCGCATCTCTCATTGTACTCTGCTGTGTCCTCTCGGCTTATGTACATCGGCGTGCAGATGACTGACGACGAGACTCGACGTCGCTGGAGTGTCGCTCGGTGGAGCCGATGCGCGCTGAGGCCCACGCACCGTTTGCTGGAGCCACCTCCGTCCGGCGATGCGCTCAGCTCCATCGGCAGGCCTCCTCGGCGGTCGGGCCGCCGGCGGTCACCGCCAATGCAGATGCTGTTTCCATGCACCCAACTCTGTTTCTGGTTGTGGCATTGGGTCTGCAGTGTCGTGCTGTGCCTAGGGTCCATGTCTCCTGCCGTGTGGCCTTGTTTGGTGTCACTTACTGTCATAGGGACTGCCCGGGTTCGGGCAGCCATAACTCTTTGCTGCTGTTTTTCTAGCTGATTCTGACCACACGACTGCGTTCGTAGCGTCGGCATTATGGTATTCTTGATTGTTAATCAGTTACTTTTAGTTTCCAGCTGCTTTCTGGCGCTAACACTTGCGCGCACACTTCTGAGTAACGAACCCGGAGCTTCCAGACTTAGTCTCTAGAGCAGCAGACTGAGGGGGCAGCAGACTTAAGCAACGAGCGTGGAAGCCCACACGCTGCATCACCAACGCTGCTGGCCCAACCTGCTGCCTAGTAATCCTGACTCCACCCACCCAGCGATCGAGGCCCTCGCGATTGAGGGCTGCGATCAAGTGGGTGGCAAGGAACTTGCGGGGGCAAGGGGAGGAGGGGGGTCTGCGAGCGCCAGTGATTCTGGCCTACGCTCTTCGGCCGGAATCCCCGGTGCTTAAAGAATGGGTAGTTAAAAATTCCCCATTTGTTCTTTTTTTTCATTTTGTTTGACATTTTACCCATGTTTGACATACATACCAGACACAAAACCACCCCCCACTTACACACGGAGTTTTAGGGTTTTACTTTTGCATGGACACCTACTGGGTCCCGCGGTTGCGGGGCCCAATAGGTTCCCTTTCAACACATGGAGAGTCTCGGACCCCCATGAAAACTCCCTACAAACCATTTCAAAAAAATCAGAAACCCCTCTATAAATGATTTTGTGATATTTGGGCCAAAGACGGTGACGTCAGTATGTCAACGCTGCATCAATGCGATGTCTACATGCTATCTTTTGACAAACAACTGGGGTATATTGCTTGTTTTCTATACCTCAAAACTCTCGTCCATGCAGAAGGGAGATATTAAGCTTATTGTTGCGAGATAGGGACAAATCAAGCTTATTTTTCCGCAGTAGGGGCGAATGAGGCTTACTGTTGCGAGGTAAGGGAGAATCAGGCTTGTTCTCCGAAACGAGGGGTACATAGTCACTCCGCCCAGGGATAAAACTAGGATCTTTCTGGTTGGCTGATTTTATGAGTATCAAGCCTCACAGAGTTGAGGTGAGGCTAGAACTGAAAGGGGTCTCAGTTAATTGTGCATTCTTCATTCCTAATCAGTCATTACTTCCTTTCACCTCCAATTATGGCGCTTACTCTGGCGCGTGCACTTCTGAGTAACAAACCAGAGCTCTTAGACTTGGGCTGTAGTGCAGCAGACAAAGGGGGGCAGCGAAACCGCTGTCACTTTGCATTAGCGACAGTGGCTGGCAACAAGCGTGGGTTCCCGTACATTACATCAACGATGCTGCTGCCTCAACTTGCGCACTAGATAGATTCCTTCTTGGTATCAGAGCTGTAGCGTAGCATACATAGAAACAGTGGTGGTGTAAAGGTTCCTGACTATGCCGGCGGACCTCCCATATGTACCAGAGTTGGGGAAATGCTGTCGGAGTTTTCCTAAATGTACCATAGTGTCACATACATTTGCCTAAAGTGTCTACTTTAGTTCGTCCATGTGCTCCATAAACTATTCCTGTTTCTTTGGGTGAATCAGGCTGAATAACTAGAAATGTTAGAACCTATAGTGTGCGTCATTATTCTGGTTGCAAAATTCTCTTGATTGGGAGATTTCTCCACTGTCGATGAGAGGATAGGGTCTTGCATTGCAAGCTGATGGGCCATGCCAGTCTTCAACACACAGAATTTGTCAATGACATCCATCGGTTTGATGTTTGAGATGGGAAATGCAAGGTCTTAAAACACATTCAGCCCTAGGATCTGATCAATGGGTGAATATGGGTATCACATACTTTAGCCCATGTGATTTGGGTGACCACAGCAAAAACTCAAAAGCACCCAATTTTGGGTGAATACAAGTATCACTGTATTGGGTTTGAAAAAGTGGGTGAATCAAAGTGACACTACGCTAGTAACCTGCATGGTGGCGGCGTCAGTAGTTTTCCCACGCCCACAAGGCCTGGAGAAATGCTGCCGGAATTTTCCCGGCAGCCCTGACCCCCACGTGTGATGCAGAGAGGTGAGCACCCAACGCAACGACGTCAATCAACGCGTTGGCGACGACGTACATGGAAACTTCAACCAGAGGAGTGTGTAACCCGCAGCAGCAGCCACCGCAACAGCAAAAGCAACAGCAGTCACAATAACAGTAGCAGTAGCAGCAGTAGTAGCAGCGAATTCAGTGGTAGTGGAAGTAATTATAGTGACAGTTGTAATAGTAACAATGAGAGCAGAAACGACAACAGTAGCAGCGACAACCGCAATGGCAACGGTAGCAGCAGCGACATCAAGTATAGCAGCCGTAGCGGTAGCAGCGGAAGCAATAGTAACAGAGGTGGCAACATCAGTGCCAATAACAACAGCATAGGTTGCGACCGTGGTAATAGCAGCCACGACTGCAGTTTTGCACCAGCAGCCGCTGTCGCAATTGGTACAGCAGTGGGTGCAGTAGTGCAGCAGCCGCAGGCTGTCTCTTTGCGGCGGCGGTGGAAGCCCCGCCACCGCCCCTAATCTCACGGCCATCACGGCCTAGGGCGCAGTCCACCACTAGTCATGAGAAAGGAAAACACAAAAGGTAGCAGCAGTTGTAGCTTAAACAGCAGTAGTAGTAGTGGCAGCAGTGGCAGCGGCAACAATGGCAGCGACTGTAGCGGTAGCAGCTGTAGCGGCAGCAGCTGTAGTGGCAACAGCTGTAGCGGCAGCAGCTGGAGTGGCCGTAGTAGTGGCGCCACCAGTAGCGGCAGCCGCAACAGGAAGAACAGGAGCAACGGTAGCAGCTGTAGTAGATGCAGTAACAATGACAACAGTGACAACGGCGGATGCAGTGAAAGCATCAGTGGCAGCAGAAGCGGCAACAGCCACAACATAAACCGCGATCGTAGTAGGTTGCTGCTGCGCAACGGTGGCGGCAGCCCCGCTACCATCCCTGAGCCTACACCCAGCACGGCTTAGGAATCAACCCAGCAGTCGAGAAAAGAAAAAAAACACAAAACAAAAAAACAATGTTAGCAAGCACAACAAGAAAAAATGCGAAAGGGAGTGAGCGTGAGCAACAGCAGTAACTGTGCCAACAACCGCTAGTGCAGCACTAGTAATAGCGTCAGCGTCAGCGGCCACAATAGCAGCGGCAGCCACAACAGCATCAGCAAGAATAGTAGCGGCACCAACAGCAGTAAAAGCAGTAGCCACCAATGTAAGTGTAGCACAGGCACTCACGGCAGAAGGTGAATCAGCAGGAGTAGCAACAGTAACAACAATGCCCAGCCAGGAAAATACCGGCGGCACATAGGATACCTCTGCAACCCCCTCCCGCTGCAGACCCCATAGCTGACCTACAGCAGGAGGCCGATCAGCTGCGCCAGATGCCTGCCGCAACCAACACCAACCAGACTGTCCTCCCTGGACAACCTGGTCTGGCTTCGACGGTGGCAGCGCAAACTGTCGCGTAGCAGCAGAGATTCACCAATGTCCTAGGATCCAGAGCTGGTACGACCCATCCCTCTCGATGCAAGGACTTCAAGTTCCGTCCACCAGTACTTGACGGAGATGAGCAGTTTTCCTCTTGAAAACTGCTCTACCACATCCGAGCACATGGGGAGAGCCTGTGGCCGTACGACACTCTCTCACATGACGAAACGGTCCTAGAGCAGTTATTTGAGGCTGGCCATTCTTTCCGTGCACTCATGCTCACGACAACGGATGCCGACCGCATTGCCCTGGAGGCGTTCCTTGGTGATGTAGCTGAAAACACCGGCCCCGACCCCCGACAAGCTTGGGACACGCTGACACGACCTTATCGCACCTTTAGCTAGGAAGCTGTTCGCCACCTCCTAAAGGACTTCAGCTCCCTTTGCATGAAGGAGTCCAAGTCCTCCACTGCCTACTGGTGCCGCATGTAGGATCTCCTACGTTGGCTCAAGACAGCCATGCCTCCCCCGCTTGCTACCTTCCTCACCATCAAGAATAATACCACCCCTGAGTTCGGGGACATCTTCGTCCCCTACGGCCTTTCCATACTCGATGCACTGGCGACCCAGGGCACTCTGATGTCATGGACATATGATCTCTTTGTTCTTCCTCAACATTGAGGAAGAACGTAGGGACACACAGCTTCAGCGCGGTGGCTCCTCCACGATCATAGCTCCCAACTTTGGCAGCTCCTCCATCCCTTTCCCTTGCACTCCCTCCTCAGGTAGTGCCAAGGATAAGGTTGAAAAAGGCAGGAAGGGCAAGGGCAAAGGTCAATAGTCTTCCTCCAATGGCGCCATCATGACGTGCCACAAATGTGGCCACATGGGGTACGGGTGGTACACGTGCTCCATCCCCACTGACGAGGCCCGCATCGTCATCTCCATGTGCTGTGAGCGTGAGTGCCGCCTTGGCATCTCCGCTCTTGCCACAAATACTTCGTTCTCTCTTGGCAGCACTATGGTCACTACCTTCTCCACAACGTTTCCCTCCTCCCCGCAGCAGGCTTTTTAGCCTCGACCATTGTTTCCATCGTCTCTCCTTGATCAACAGTAGCAGCAACAGTATGCTCCACCGCAACCATAGCCGTACGTACTACCAAAGCAAAAGCAGTAGTATGCTCCACTGTATCCACTGTAATACCCCCAGCCTCAGTCGTAGTGGAGTTCATATCCCCCTTCTGGGATTGTGACCCCGCAGTCTGTGGTGCCTGTTGACTCTGACGCTCGAATCTGCCAACTGCAGAGCTTCATCACCGTGCAGCTCAACATGGCACCTCCTCCCCAAGGAAGTACGAGTTGTGTGACGACTAGCGGAGAGGTCTCCCCCTGCCAGACGGAGACCGACCTTTGAGGTGATTTCTGGGAAGTCGCCTCTTACTCTTCGGAGCTGGCTTGAGATGACGTTGCGTGGCATGATCATTTTGTGTCAGTCCCGTCTTCTCAGCTTGAGACCTGTGTAACCCTTCTAGCTTCCAGCTTTTTTGCTCGTTGTAATGTCACGGCCTCTGTCCGCAACCTTGATGGCACGTGGATCATCGAATGGGGTGCCATGCACCACATGACGTCCTTTTGACAAGCGTTTAGTATGCTCGGCCCCTTCAGCGATATTTACAATGTCTGGACGGGGTCTGACAGGTCTTGTTGGTATGCAATGTTGGCGTCGTTCACTTCCTTGGTCTGTCCGGCGATGTCTTTGTGACTGATGTGCCGTATGTGCCTGGTTTGGAACTCAGTCTCCTGTCCGTCACGGCTCTCGACTGCATGAGCATGGACGTCCGACGCTCCTCTAGCATGGATAATGTCTCCCTTTGCCCGTCCGGTCAAGTCATGTTCCGTGCTTTTTTTCGTGACAACATTTGGCACGTCACCCGTATGCCTTCATCTGTATCCCCTTGCTCGTTTTACACTATCCATGTGTTTTTCACCTGTGTTCTTTCCCCCTTACACACCCACCTTCTCCAACGTCGTCTTTGCCACGTGCACTTTGATGCTGTCAATAGCATGCTCCACACCCAACCAGCGCTCGGACTTGATCCCTCCACCTTCCAGTGGCCACCGAGTGCATTGACTGCGTCCAAGGCAAGATACACGGATCCTCCTACTTTGCATCCTCCTCTCGGGCCACTCACCCACTGGAGCTCGTCCACCCAAACCTCATGGGTCCTTTACCGGTCGCATCTGTCATCGAAGGCAACCAGTGTGTTTTGACCCTTGCGATGACTAATCCTGCTATCGCTGGGTCATTTGTCTCTACCGGAAGAGCGATGTGGCCGCTGCCATCCGTGCTTAGCACCTCGCGGCTGACCGTGAGTGCGACCACACCCTCCGTCACTTTCGGTCTGACCGGAGGTGGTGAGAACATGGGGGAAACGACTGCTTATCTCACCAGTCATGGAGTTTGTCATGAGATGTCCGCCCCTAGGACACCACAGCAGAACGGTGTCTCTGAACGCTAGAACCGTAACATGGCCGATGCTGTCCGTACCATGTGTGTTGAGTTCGGTCTGTCCTATGACTTCTTCTTTGAAGCCATTTCCTACATGACCTAGGTGTGGAACCACGTTCTCCATGGTCCCCTTCCCCGGCAAGCCACACCATACATATTGTGGTGTAGTCAGCGGGCCGATCTTTGGCCTGCCCGTTTCTAGGGGTGCGTCGCCAGCGGGACCTGGTCGTCTGTTCACATTCGTCGGTATCTCCTGTAATTCCAAGGCCTACCGCTTCTAGGACCCGGTCCGACATCGCATGGCTGAGTCCCACGATGTCCTAATCTTTTAGGGACCTCTTCTCTCGTGACCTCCCTCGCATAAAGTCTCCACCCTCTCTGATCCCGGCGCTCTCCTCTTGTGGGGGAGATGCTTGTCGCGCCGTCGCTCTGACCCCAGATGCGCAGGTTGGCCCGCCTGCATAAACAACCCTGGCGTCAGATGGCACGGATGGTCCTCCCTTGCCGTCCACCTTGCCCATCTGTTCCCCTGCTGGTGATGCCGTGCACCTGTCGGAGACGGAGTCCTCCGCTGATTTACAAGGCCAGACTAACCTCCCGGCTGACCCCATAGAAAGCGGTATCTCGGCCCCTCCCCCGACCTCCGGTGCACTTGTGCCCATGGATCCGTCCGTATCTGGCGATATCCCGACATTGGTGCAGGCGCCTACCCCCACCTTTCCACCTCGTCCTTGTTGAAAACTTGCCCCTCTGCATGCCCAAGTACGGCGCCGGGAGGCGTTGACGACCCGCCACTGAGAGGAAAATCCTTGCAGTTTGATCTAGCGGCTTGAGGATTGCTCGGATCCTAGAATGGATGATTGCTCCTTAAAGTTGACAAGACGCTTAATCCGGTGGAAGTTGTTTCACCAGAATTGGACAATCAACGAGGGAGACATAGGCTTCCAAAGTTGGGGTGTGTGCGGCGGCTCTAAGAGCGGGCCGCGACTCGACTTCTGGTGAATAATCGACCGGACCGAGTAACAAATGTCGATCTGGAGTTTTTGCTCCAGAAGGACTGCCGAGGCATCCGGTGGATAATCCATCAGATCTTGTAGTGCAGGTTGTTACTGAGGGAGTTTGCCAAACTCCTGGCTCGGCGTCCAAAACTCAGAAGTATGTTTTGTCACTTGGGGATCGTCAAAACTCTGACTGCAGGTTCACGGACAGGTTTCAGAACTCGCTCAATAACAACCTGGGGGAGGTGCATAAAAACAGTGCAGGGGACCCCTACATCACGTGCAATGGGATGTGCACCTTGGGAAAGGCGCTTCACATGTGAAGGAAGGCACCAAAGCGTGTGTGCACTATGTAGGCGTTAGGCATTTTTGTGGTGGGTGAGACCTGCGCTTCAGCAAGCGTAACATGGGCTACGTTTGGCTGAATTGCGCATGGCTTGGCACATTGCAGAGCTCATGACTAGCCCTACAAATCATCTGATCATGTTCACGAACAAAAACTAATGCAAAATACCGTTATTCCCTTCAGAACAGTGAATGTCTCTCAATTCCTCCTCACATAGCGTGAGGCGACGAGAAAGCTCACGCTCAATCTCAGATTCACCTAAAACAAAAGATGTGAACCACTAGAGAAGATCACACCAACGTCCGGACCGCACCACACAGATTTCCTGACAGTTGTCGCCGGACTCCGTCTTCTGTCACTGGTACCCACTCACACGAGGTCTACACCCACGCTTCTAGTGGCATCCTCCGGCCCTGTAAGCCGGCGCCTCCCCCGGGTCCTCGCATGAGGAGCCCCTGTCCAGCCACCATCACACCTGTCGATACACCTTTCTTTCCTCACACTGTTGTAAGCGGTGAGCCTGGCACCAAGGTCCTTGGCCTGACGGCCCTTAGCCTCGTTGCTCAGGACATCCCCCCAGGCTCGGCCCTGGGCTACACTCTCATCTCCCAGGAGCATAACCGTGCGGTCTCCGCCACTCTGTTCTGGATCCTTGCAGGACTTTGTGTCCTCCATGCGCTGACAGCACGGCCTTCCCCACTGGAACCTGACCCACAAAGCCTACGTGAGGCCCGTGCCGCACTTGACGCAGACCAATGGGATGCTACCTTTCAGTAGGAGGAGCTCGCTGCCATCAATGAGCACATAGTGTACGAGGTCGTGGAGCTTCCGCATGGCCGTAAGGCCATCGGGACGAAGTAGGTTTTCCATTGAAAGTGGAGGTCATATGATGCTTTGGAGAAGTACAAGGTCCGGCCCACTGCCAAGGGCTTTTCCCAGGTTGTTTGAGTTGACTACGACCAGGTCTTTACTCTGGTTGGCCTTTTCACCACCAACTGGGTGCTCTTCAATCTGGTCGCACAACATTGTTGAGAGCTCTACCAGATGGACGTGAGCAATGCCTTCCTCACGGTGATCTTGACGGTGAGGAGCTCTACTTGCTCCAACCCCTTGGCTTTGAGGACGGGACGGGCCGAGTCTGGCAACTGTGGAAGGCCCTTTATGGCCTCAAGCAGTCTCCTTGGTACTAGAACATTGAGATCAGCTGTACCTTTTTGAAGGATGGATGTATCTGCAACACTGCAGATCCGATACTCTTCATCACTCCTCCTGGGACTCCCTTCGTTGTGATCCTCGTCTTTTTGGATGACCTACTCATTGCGTCTTCTGACTTTACTGTTGTGCAGCAGGTGAAGGAGCCACTGAAGGGGACCTACATGATGAAGGATCTCAGGGTGGCGCATGTGTTTCTTGGCATGGAGATTGAGCATGATCTCACTCACGGCATCATGCAAGTACATTAGGAAGCATATTTCAGACGCTAGCTGACCGCTTTGCCGATCTCCTACTGACTGTCTGGAGTGCCTCCACCCTGATGATCCCAGATGGACAGGCACAGTTGAAATCCATTGACGCCAGCACCTTGGGTGCAGCGGTGGACATCACAGCATTCCTCTGTGTCAAGGGATTCCTAATGTTCCTCGTCACCACCACACGTGCATAGATCGCCTTTGCCGTGAATGTCCTTGCCCAGTTCTTACAGTCTCCACACCAGCTGGACCTTGATGCAGCCGTCCGCGCGTTGCGGTATGTGGTCTCCACTCCACGCCAAAGCCTAACATTCCATTGTTAGCCATCCGTGGTGGCCGTGGGTTACAATGAAAGTGACTGAACATGAAGTCCAGATGGGAAGAGCCACACTTGTTGGATCTTTGTCATCAGGCGCACGGCAGTATCATGGCACATCGGGAAGCAAGGGTGTGTCAGACACAGCATACTAGATGCAAAGTACGTGGCTTTGGACACTGGTGCATGTGAGAGTGTGTAGCTATGTTGCTTGTTGGATGAGTTGCATCAGCCTGTGTCGTCCGTCACCTTGCACTGTGACAACGAGAGTGCCACTGCGATTGCCGACAATGATGGTGTCCACTATGTATGCACGTAGCACATCAATGTTCAGTATCACTACGTTCGTACTTTGTTGCATGAGGGCAGCGTTGACGTTGTCTAGATCGAGACTGTGAAGCAGTTAGCTGACTCCCTCACCAAGGCGTTAAAGTGTAACACGTTCAAGAAGGCTGTGAGTATAGCTAGCTTCCTACCATGAATGCATGTGGTGTGACTCTTCTGCTTGTGTGTGTTTCCGTCACCCATTCTCATTGCACATGTGGTCCGCCTTCTTTTGCTCTTGTACTGAGCGCTGGGCCTGGAAGCATGCGGGAGCACTACCTCTGCAGGTTCATGTACAATGATGCCTTTGGATCATGGGGGAGTGTTGTTGTTTTTCCCGTTAACTGCCTCACTGACTCATACTGTGACCTCTCAGCTAGTGTACATGCTCGTGCAGTCGACTCCCTGGATGGACGGTGGTGCCAACGGGACACTGTTTGGTGGAATGCACGTTTCACCGTGAAGCCAAGCACATGGTTCTCCTCCTCCTCGTACTTGTGACACAACACCCTCACATGACCAGCTCCGTCAGCAGCAATCCTTGGCTGCCACATCACCAGTAGTCATAGATATCTATCAAGAGCAGTGCAGCCTGCACCAGGCTTTGGACAGCCGTAACTCCACGTAGCTTTTTTTCTTGCTGATTCTGACTGCAAAACTGCATTCGCAGCATGGTTATTAGGGTATGGTCCAGGTTTGGGGCCGTCGGGTGTTTGGCAGGGCTCACCCAGGAAATTTGGCCAGGTAGGATAAAACTGGGATTTCCATGGTTGGCTAATTTTTTTAGTAACAAGCCTCACAGAGCTAAGGTGAGACTAGAACTGAGAGGGATCTCACTTAGTTGCTTATTCTTCATTCCTAATTAGTCATTGCTTCCTTTCAGCGGCAGTAATGGTGCTAACTCTGGCGTGTGCAATTCTGAGTTCCAAACCAGAGCTCAAAGACTTGGACTCTAGTGTAGAAGACAAAGGGGGGCAGCACAACTGCTGTCGCTCTGCTGTAGCGACACTGGCCAGGAATGAGCGTGGATTCCCGCATGCTGCATCAACAATGCTGCTGCCTCAACCTGCACACTAGATAGATTCATTTTTCTTCCTCTCTCTCTTCCTCTCCCTCATGCTCCTCCTCTCTCTCCCTCCCTCCCTCTCTCTTTCTCTCTCTCTCTCTCTCTCTCTCTCCCTCTTCCTCTCTCTTTCTCCTTCTCCCTCTCTTTTTCTTCCTCTCACTCTCCATCTCCCTCTCTCCCTCTCCCTCTATACTTTCCTACTTCTTCCTCTCTCTCCCTCCTCTCTGTCTGTCTCTTTCTCTCTTCTGTTTCCTCTCTTTCCTCTGTCTCCACTGTCTCCTCTGTCTCCTCTCTCCCTCTCTCTCTGTCCCTCTCTCCTCTCTCCTCTCTCTTACCTCTCTCCTTCCTCCTGCTCTTCCTCTCCCTCTCCCTCTCTCTCTCTCTCTCTCACTGTCTCCCTCTCTCTCTCTCTCACTGTCTCCCTCTCTCTCTCTCTCTATCTCTCTCTCTCTCTCTCTCT
>SZWC01002354.1:92270-109070 GCA_023375785.1 Penium margaritaceum | reverse complement strand
AATGTAGGTCTGCAGAGAACGCGAATGTCTGAATCGACTCTTGAGTGAGAAAGTACATTAGCACAGCTTTCTAACAAGCCTAAGTACGCCTCATTTGGCACATGGAGCTGGAAGAACCACTCTGTCAAAGTTCACCTCCTAGCACACTCCTAGCCTAGCGGGATGAGCGGCAGTCACACTCTCACACAAGAGAATTACCATCCCTGCCATGTGCACAACCAATAATCTTGGTGGGGACCTTCCTTGAAGCTCCCTGAAGGTCCTCCTGCCGCCTTTCTACCCTGAAGGCCGCTCCAAACCTCCTTGGCCAATAATTGTGGCCGTCATTGGTGCTGGTAGTGCAGGAGCCATCACTTGAACCGGACCCATCGCCACCAAACCTTGAAAATCCATATCTCCCTCAAACGGACTCCGAATCGAGTTCCGTAAAGTGCTACAGAACCAGCAAAACATCCTCTATTCACTTTTGTGACCTGATGATTTTTATCGAGCAACCCACTGTGGTCACCTTTTTGGCACCCCATATCCAACACTGGAGCCCAGCTGTATGAGACAGGGATGGACAAGGGCAGATGAGCTACTGGGATCATTACAGAATGAACTAGTAAGGGATGACAGTGAAGTGGAGAGGCGGTAGAGGATGCAGGCGATGACACAAGGGAAGATACATGAGATGATTGCGGCAATGATGAAGACATGGCACCAGGTGACGACATGGGCAATGGCATTAAAGAAAATGAGGATGTAGAGGTGGGTGTGGATCTAAGGAGGGAGACAGCCGATGATGTGATTGCCGAGGATGCAAGCAATGATGCAAGCAATGGCACACAGAGTGACGCAGACGTTGGCACAGACGAATGTTGGAGAATGGTGCATTCCACACAAAGGGCACAAGTGAGTGAGGAGAGTCTTCCGAGGGCCATCCGGCCCATGAGCTACCCTTGACACATGAAGCAGGGCCAAGGGAGTGGATGCAATGAAAGATTTTATGAGTGAAACTTGATCTGAAAGAAGAGAGCCTCACATGACTCAATGACAAGATAACATTCTGGATCCTAGAAGCACCATGCCTTGGACTTTGGTGAGACGCCAATGAATGGACACAGTCGCCCGCGAGGGGAGAGCTTTCCATTGTGTTGGTCCTTGGCAAGCCAGAAACCGGCAATGCTCTCCCGAACCTGCGCAAGGTACAAGTCAGCACAACAACGGTACCAGTATTCGTACAGAGTGACGTTCTGTGGAAGCGGTCGGTGAGGAACCGGGTTCCACACCTGAGTCATTATTCTATTCCATGGTCTCATAAGAAAAAGCTTCAGAAATGCCGGACTTGACCAGCATAAAGTGAACTCCATCCGAAAGTACGATTTGTCTGTTCAGAGATGCCAATTTCCTGAGGAGTATAGGGGGCGGAAGACTCAAAAATGTATACCAACTGATGTAAGAAAACAAATGTTGGAGCCCTCAAACTTGTCGCCACAATCAAAGAAAAACACTTAGCTTATGCTGACAGGCACGCTCTGCCTGCACAAGCCAAGAGTTGATTGTGGACCGACATCACTCAAGACGGAGGGGGAAATCCAACGGAAGCCTGAATAGTCTTCATTCAGACAGAAGACATGATGACCTCCACCGAGAACCTCGACTGGGAATGGTCCCATGACAATAGCATAGACAAGAGCAAGAGGCTCATGGGTGCGAGACGTGGACACAGAAAATGGGGAACACTGCATTTTGCCTTGCACACAATCCATGCAATGAGTGGTGCAGGTTGCGGGGAAATTGGCAGCATCCAGACTAATTGCAGGCAGATGGCTTAGCAAGCTATGAATGGCAGCGGTGCTCACATGACATAAGCGATGGTGAAGCAAGCTCAGATGGTCAAAAGAATGTGAGGGAGCAACATGGGCCGCAATGACAACGGCGGTCACCTTAATTGCAAACAAGGGTACATAATACATTTTTCCACAATGAAGGCCACAAAGTACAACGCACCCAGAAGACTAATGAAATAGTGCTAACATTACGAGACATGACAAATTCCACACCCTGATCATTGAGGGTAGTGACCAACAACAGGCTCACCTCAACCATAGCAACGTATAGCAAATCGGACAGGAAGACAGTGAACCGTACTACACCAATTCCGTGGACAGGTAGCATCTGTCCTAAACCACAGAAAAAGCGTACATCCCCAATTCGTATATGACTAATCACCTCATCCCTGAAACTGTGAATTGACAAGTGTATTGGGAAGTTTACATATCAGTGAACATGGACTCCTAACAAAAACTAGTACTTAGTATGTATAACCCATGATAAAGTACACCTTGGACAGTGAATGTATATCTGGGCTCTAATTACATGAATTGATCTTGAAGATTTCTGGAAAATGTTTGCATGTACGAATGAACTTTTTGATACACCAATTGTTGAGTGTATGAATTCAGGGTGATTAACCATAACTCCCCCAAATGGCTCCAACAACACAAACGTGGCATGTGAGGACATCACGAATCCAGAAGCCACAAAAAATACTAACAGGAGAAGAGAAAAAATATGTAGCGAAAGTACCTTCAGAGGCACTAAACGACGGTGCACAATCCAAATAATGGACTAGAAGATGGGGGGACGTGACATGCTTTCAATCCTCAATCCATGCATCACCTTCACCTGGACAGTCCAACGACGCTCCCCAAAGGGATCCATCCAACTCACAATGGTGAAAGCTGGACCCAACCCCCAAACTCACATCACAAGAGGCATCCAGTGGTTGAAGTTGCGAATGGCACATCAACAAAGGAGAACCTGCGCAGAAGTTAAAAGGAGGATGTGCAAGAGGTTATCACATGGAGGATGAGATGTCCGGAGATTGGGCGGAAAAATNCTTCACCTGGACAGTCCAACGACGCTCCCCAAAGGGATCCATCCAACTCACAATGGTGAAAGCTGGACCCAACCCCCAAACTCACATCACAAGAGGCATCCAGTGGTTGAAGTTGCGAATGGCACATCAACAAAGGAGAACCTGCGCAGAAGTTAAAAGGAGGATGTGCAAGAGGTTATCACATGGTGGATGAGATGTCCGGAGATTGGGGGGAAAAATCCCATAGGGTGTCACATACGACCGCGAATCCAACTACTGGGATCTTGACGTGGCCACCAGAGGAGAGGAATGGAACATGCTGGCAGTTGATGTCTACAGTCAAAAAGAAGGAGCATAGGCCGCCAAAGGTGGTCTGTAGAATGATGAAAACGAGTAAGGTGATGCCCATAAGGTGCCGGATGGTGACATCACGAATGTCGCCATGCTGCCAAAGAGAAGACAGGGGAAGAACCTGAGAAGGATTGTGGCTAGCAGGCTCATGGTCAACGAGCCTGTCGACAAGATGTTCCGAGCACCAAGGTCAACTTGTCCCTTTCTTTTGTGTTCTTCTACACCTCCCTCCTAACCAAAGGCCGAGGATACTGGAGACTCAACACCTTTCTTCTTCATAAACCATGTGCATAAAGAACCCTCCCAACCCTCCTTTCACAACAATGGCACACCTCCAAACCAAACATCATCAGAGCTATAAAGATGTATAGCCAGAAAGAATTCAGACGATCAAAAGAAACCATAGCCACTTTTTTCCTGGCTATGGCCTTCTTTCACAACATTGTGATATACGACATGTTATGACTGCCTCACACGAGCATGATTTTCTATGCTCACTTGCTTTACTAAGCATGTGCCAAGTGTGACAGGGACTCACTTTTCATTCACACATACTCTAGTTTCCACGACTGCATATACAACTGCATTTTTGCTAAAATGTCACACTAGCATTGCACTTTGTTCAGCACATGATGCTGACTGAAACCATAGGGGTCATGCAAGGGAGTTGAAATGGAAAAAGCAACATTGTTATTATTCATGGTTCAAGAGCAATGGGCGTCTAAGCCAACTAGCCATCAGAGCGCCTAGAGCGCTTACTGGCTTTCTCAGTGGCACGTGTGCTAGTCCCCACTCTGGCTGCCTTCTTGGCAGCCACCCCAGCATTCCCACTAGGACCCCTAGCACTACCACTGCCACCCCCCTTCTTCCTAGTCCCTCCAGCTGCAGTACTGCCAGTTGCCCTCCTGCCTGCCCCATTGTCCACAGGCTCTCCATCCCCTTCCCCATCCTCTTTATCCCCACCCTCATCCTCAGCCCCATCCTCTCCCCCCCCTTCCTCATTATTGGCCTCTGCTCCCTCTGTCTCTGCTCCTGTGTCCTGCTGGGCACCTGATGCTGCTGCTCCTGCCACTGCAAATGCCTCAACCTCTGCCTTTGTGCGCACGCTCCTAGAGTAAAATGGCCCATCCTCCGGGTGGGCATGGACTATGGCGGGCTGTTGCGTCTGCTGCTGCTGCTCTCCTGTACCCTCGTTCTCCTCTCCCTCCACAAAAACCTCCTCATCTTCCAACACATCATCCTCGCTCTCCTCCCCCCTCTGCCCCTCGCCGTCCTCCTCCTCCGGCAGCTCCTCAACTATGTCTCCATCATCTTCACTCTCAGACTCGTCTGGCTGTTCAAAGGAAGGCTTGCTCCTGCGGCGGCCGCCATCTGCATTGTTGTGCTTCTGCAGCCAAAAGTTGACTCGAACAAGCATCTCCAGCATGCTCACATGCAGTCTGTTCCGGCGGGCTGTGTGGATCAACTGGTGGGTGGAGAAGACGTGCTCACAACCCAAGGAGGAGCGCGGCTGAGCAAGCACTTTGATGGCAAGTGCACGGAGGTTGGGCAGGTGGGCGAGGTGCAGAGAGGCCCACTCGTAGGGTTGTAGCGTCTTGGCAAGCACTCTCGCAACAGCAGCTCTTGCCTTGTCCAAGAGCCGCTTCACGGCCATGGGAGTGACTTCCACTGTCACCTCCCCAGCTGGAACGCCTCCAACTCCCGGGCTAGCTTAGAATGATGCTGCTCCGGCACCAATGCCTTGACCACCTGCGCCCAACTTTGCACCATGGACACATCAGCACCGAGATCATTCCCAAAGTGAGTGGGGTGCAAACGCCGTGTGGCAGCATACAAGGGGCACGACATATCCTTCGTCCAACGGGCGGACAGACGCTCAATTGCCAACTTCACCTGCTGCACCACAACACGTGCTGGTTTGCGTGCCTTGCCCACTGCCAGCGCCTTGAGGTCCTCCATGCAATCCAACAAGCCCTCATTAATCTCCCCAGCAGCACCACCTGGACGGTCTGGAATGTGCAACACCGTGACAAGGGGAGTGAGCAGGTCACGCAGCTGCCTGACCTGGAGCCAGAAAACCCTGCGGCGGACAATTTTGCGCACGCGCTTCTTCCGGTCCCTGAAGGCCCCATCCCTCTGGGCACCCATATCTGCCCATGTGCTGCCTTTCACCAGCTTGAGCAGAAAAGGGCGCATGTCCAGCAGCCGCTGCAGCACAATGTGCGCGGACGCAAAGCGGGTGGTTGACTGTGGCAGCAACACCCGGCCCCCAGACATCTGCTTCAGCCAGTTGTGGGGAATGTCATTGTTCCTGAAAAAGTTCACCACCTTCTCAGCACGTGCCATGATTCCCGCTCCCCACTCTGACTTGCACAGATCTTTCATGACCAAATCCACATTATGGGCACAGCAGCCCTGCCACAGCACAGAGGGGTACTTCCCTTTGAGGTCGTTGAACGCCTTCTTGTTCACACTTGTGTTGTCGCACACGACGCTCACGACGTTCTTTACGCCAACAGCCTCAATTCCTGCTTCAATCATCATGGCAACGTGCTCAGCGTTGCGGGTGAGGCCACTTGCATCCCAGCTGAAGACGTGGTACTCACCCTTTGCATTCACAGCCATGCAGTTGTAGATAGGTCACTGCTGGACATCCGCCCACTCGTCCACCGCGAGTGTCAGGCCGTAGACGGTCCACATCTGCTTCAGGGGCGCGTCCAGATCCTCCGGCTTCCCGACCAACCGTGGAAGTATGTCGTCCACGAGATTGCCTCAAGCAGGAAGGCGGAAGGCAGGGGTGGTGAGCCAAGCAGTGCGCACCACCTCATTCAGCAGGTTCATCTGGCAGAAACTGACGGGCAGTGCACCCCCGGCCATCAGCTTCACTATAGCCATCTGGCATGCTGAGTTGGCAGCCATGTTACAATGAGGCCGCACGCTGGTCTGTACGAGGTTGCTGGTGGTTGGAGTGGCACGGATGGTGGGACGCATCTGTGGCTTCTGCTGCTGCTCCTCTGCTGCATGGTGCGGGGTTGCCATGNGCGGAAGGCAGGGGTGGTGAGCCAAGCAGTGCGCACCACCTCATTCAGCAGGTTCATCTGGCAGAAACTGACGGGCAGTGCACCCCCGGCCATCAGCTTCACTATAGCCATCTGGCATGCTGAGTTGGCAGCCATGTTACAATGAGGCCGCACGCTGGTCTGTACGAGGTTGCTGGTGGTTTGAGTGGCACGGATGGCGGGACGCATCTGTGGCTTCTGCTGCTGCTCCTCTGCTGCATCGTGAGGGGTTGCCATGGCTGGTACCGGGAGCCCAAGGTCATCATCGTCAACATCCAGAGGCAGTCCGCCCCGCTCAAGAGCTGCTGCTTGCTTGCGTTCCACAAAAAGCCGGCCCCATGCCACAGGCTTGGAGCTAGTACCTCAACTGGTTCCCTGCCCGCTGTACAGGCGGCCATCTGCCGGCTGCCATCCAGCAGGTGAACGTGGTTTCCGCTCAAGGCCCAGAGCATCCCGTGCAAGAGGCGGCGGATGCTCACAGACCTGAACGTTGCCGTTCGTCTAACCGAAGTGACCTTGGATGCGGTCACACGTCCCGTTCAGGGTCACACCACACGAGCCACAGTAGAAACCTGGCTTCTTGGAGCATGTCGGGACTGGTAGGCAGTGGCGAGAGAGAGCAAGAGTGAGAAATTCCCCTTGGAGCTGGCGCACTGGAGCGGGCGAATATTCTGGTGCCATTGGGAGGTGAGAAGAAGATGCACCTCCAGATGACCCAGTGCCCATGGCCGAGCTGGAGGTGGATGTGGGCACCGCTGTCCAGCGCCTAGGAGGCATGGTGGAGGTGCTGTTGGAAATTTGGTTCCAACGTGGCTCTGGCCGTCTAGCATTTGCACGGCTTGTTTTGGCAAGTTCGGAGATGAAGCGTGAGCTTTCTGGTCGCCTCACGCTATGTGGGAGAGGATTTAGCGACAGTCATTTTTGCGAAGAGGAAAACATCATTTTGCGCTATTTCATGTACATGGATATGATCAGAACATTTATAGGGCTAGTCATGAGCTCTCCAACGCACTAAACCGTGCACGATTCGGCGAAGCGTAGCCTAATTCATGCTTGCCGAAGCGGAGGTCTCACCCACCACAGAAACGTATAACACTTCCATGGCGCGCACACATTGTGGCGCCTTCCTTCACATACAAAACACCTTTCCCATGGCGCAGATCCCATTCCACGTGGTTTTGGGGTCCCCTGCACTGTTTCCACGTACCCTACCCACTTTTGGGTCGAGTTTGGTGATGGGGTGTGACGAGGTTCGAAACCTGTCCGCGGACCTGCAGTCAGATTTTTTACAAAGTTTACTACTGAGTAACAAAACATACTACTGAGTTTCGGACGCCGAGCCAGGTTTTTGGCTAGGTCCCTCAGTTACAACCGAGGTATAGTTAATCGACCCAAATTCATACACTTCACAATAAGTGTATGCAAAAGTGTATTCCTGTATCCATGGATTTCTCAATATTCATGAACATGAAGGCATGTGGCTAGAGCCCACATGGACACATCCTCATCGGCTACAGTGACGCAGATTGGGGAGGTGACCTGGACACAAGGAGGTCAATCAGTGGGTTTTTGTTTGTGCTCGGGGGAGGTGCAATCAGTTGGAGGAGCAAGAAGCAAGAGTGTGTTGCCCTCTCCTCCACCGAAGCAGAGTATTTCGCCCTCAGTGAAGCAGCAAAGGAAGCTGTGTGGCTGCGTGAGCTGCTAGCAAGCCTTGGATAGGAGCAGACCACAGCCACCACCATCTACTGTGACAACATGAGCGCCATTGCTCTGACGAAGAACGACGAGTTTCACGCCCGCACCAAGCACATCGACTTGCGGTTCCACTTCATCCGCAAGCTCGTGGCAAAGCAGGTGGTGCAGATCAAGTTCTTCCCTTCAAGCATGATGCTGGCAGACTTCCTGACCAAGCCGCTGGCAGCGCACCAATTTCAGCAGCTGAGGGGACAGTGCGGACTTGTGTGATTTTTATTCTCGCAAAGTGGGAGAATGATGGATATGAGAGTGCCAGAAAGTGACAAAAATAGGTTGCTCAATAAAAACAATCTGGTATGACAGTTGCATAAAGGATGTTTCATAGGTTCCAACGCACTTTACGGAGCTTGATACGGAGTCCGTTTGAGTGAGATATGGATTTCCAAAGTTTGGAGATCATGGGTCGGGTTCAAGTGACGACCTGAGCACTTTGAGCTCAAAAGGCAGCAGGATTATTAGCCAGGACGGCTGAGAGCGGCCTTCAAGGAGAAAAGGCAGCTGGAGGACCTCCAACAGACTTCAAGGAAGGTGCAGACCAAGATTGTTGGTCATCCAAGTGGTGTGAGACATAATTCTCTTGTGTGGCAAGGTGACTGCCGCTCATCCCGCTAGGCTAGGAGAGTGTGCTAGAGAGTAGACTTTGACAGAGTGTGTCTCAGTGCTCCCGAGGCCAAATGAGGCATACAAGGGCTTGCTGGAAAGCTGTGACAATGTGCTTTCTCACTCAAGAGTTGATTCAGACATTTGCGTTCTCTGCAGACCTACATTTGCTTCCGTAACTTCTGTCTGTGCAACCTGCAACTCCCTCTCACAAACAGTTGGTCCTGCCTAGGCGGCTCTTAGTGAGCCTGATCACCTCCCTGAGGGCTGCCAACTTTCCATCACCCGCACCAAGCACATTGACCTGTGATATCACTTCATCCGCAAACTCATGGCAAAGCAGGTGGTACAGATCAAGTTCTCCCCTTCAAGCATGATGCTGGCAGACTTCTTCACCAAGACGCTAGCAGCGCACCGCTTTCAGCAGCTGAGGGGACATTGTGGACTTGTGTGATTTTGATTGTTGCAAAGTAGGAGAATTTCGGATATGGGGTGCCAAAGTGGGTTGCTCGATAAAAATAATCAGGTCACAACAGTGAATAGAGGATGTTTTGCTGGTTCTGTAGCACTTCATGGAACTCGATTCGGAGTCCGTTTGAGGGAGATATGGATTTTCAAGGTTTGGTGGCAATGGGTCCGGTTCAAGTGACAGCTCCTGCACTACCAACACCAATGACGGCCACAACTATTGGCTCGGGAGGTTTGGAGCGGCCTTCAAGGTTGAAAGGCGGCAGGAGGACCTTTAGGGAGCTTCAAGGAAGGTCCCCACCAAGATTATTGGTTGTGCACATGGCAGGGATGGTGATTCTCTCGTGTGAGAGTGTGACTGCCGCTCATCCCGCTAGGGTAGGAGTGTGCTAGGAGGTGAACTTTGACAAAGAGGTTCTTCCAGCTCCATGTGCCAAATGAGGCGTACTTAGGCTTGTTAGAAAGATGTGCTAGTTTACTTTCTCATTCACGAGTCAAACCAGCCATTTGTGCTCTCTACACAACTTCACACGCTTCCGTATCTTTGTCTCTGCAGCCTACAAATTATCTCTCACATACAATCAAGGCTGCTCACGGATCCTATCCGCAATTCTTCAGATGGATCTGGACCCGGAGGTCGGATCCATAGCCTGGATCTGGATACGAGGAGACGGATCCTGGATCCGCGGATCCTCAGGATTCACGAATCCTAACATACAGATTCGCGGATCCTTGTGTGGCACACATTCTGACAACTATGTTCATGTTCTCACAACCCTTAACAGTCAAATGACTTAAAAATTGTTCCATTCATGCGTTTCTAGACATGTCATCACGTGTCTTAACATGTAAATGCTCTCATGCAAGGGAATCACAAGGCAAAGCTTTTCATGACAGGAAAACTGTCCTTAGGTAAACAGTAACTATGGGTCTCAGCACACAAATGCAATCCTATGTGCTGAGACTAAGTCTCAGCCTCCCCAACCAAATCAACCATCCCACCTCCCTCTAGGCCCTCTGCACCCCCTGCACCCTCTCTATCCTCCCCGTCCTCTTTGTCTTCCTCATCTCCCTCATTATTTAACTCCATCACCTCACCCTCAGCACTACGGTAACGTTCATTTTCCAGCTTCTCCTCTGCATCCAACTCTGGGGCAACGTCACCATTAGGGGCCACCAGGAAACTGACAAGAATTGGATCATTGATCCAAGACTTGAGCAGCATCAGGTTCTCGATGGTCAGGTCAACCAAGGACTGCCAGAAATCTGTGATGATACGGCGTCCCAGAGAGAAGAGTCTCTCTGAAGGAGTACTCGTAGCTGGCACAGCAAGCAGGTCTAGTGCTGCCAGGTGGATAGTGCGGAAGGCCGTCTGGTTCTTCTTCATGTAGGTCAGGACTAGGCAGTTCCGGCCCTTCTTCGGCTCCTTCGCCCAGCACTCCACCTCCAGCTCTAGGGATGAGGGTGCAACCTGCACTTGGGGTTCTTCGGGTTCTGCAAACATGTCTGCTCCTGCGTCCTGCAGTGCCGCCTCAAGGATGCTCGGTTCTTGCNCAACCAAGGACTGCCAAAAATCTGTGATGATACGGCGTCCCAGAGAGAAGAGTCTCTCTGAAGGAGTACTCGTAGCTGGCACAGCAAGCAGGTCTAGTGCTGCCAGGTGGATAGTGCGGAAGGCCGTCTGGTTCTTCTTCAAGTAGGTCAGCACTAGGCAGTTCCGACCCTTCTTCGGCTCCTTTGCCCAGCACTCCACCTCCAGCTCTAGGGATGAGGGTGCAACCTGCACTTGGGGTTCTTCGGGTTCTGCAAACATGTCTGCTCCTGCGTCCTCCAGTGCCGCCTCAAGGATGCTCGGTTCTTGCCGAAGTCTGCTGCTACGCCGTGTTTCTGTCTGGCTGCTTGCGGCCTCGGATCCCACTGCTGCACTGGACGCCGTCGTTGCTGCACAGAACTAGTACAAACACTACGATGAGTCAAAATACTTACACGAAATGAGCATACTAGAAAGGGACAGCTGAATCTACTTGCCTGTTCCTGCTGCTGTTGTGGAAGATGACGCAGCCGTTGAGCTGTTGCTTTCACCACGCCCACTTGCACGTGCCTATTCAGTGGCGGTAGTGGTGGCTGTGGCCACCACTGCACCTGCAGCCTCAGCTGCCTCGCGTTCCTGCACCACACTGTCATGATAGGACCTGAGCAGCTCCACGGCCTTGAGGTGAAGCTCCGCAGCACTGTTGATGCCAAGTTTGGGATGAACCCGCTTGTAATTGCAGAGCCTGAATCGAGGGTCCAGGCATGTTGCCAACACGTGGCGTTCGGTGCAAAGGCGGGCGTACTTCTCCAACTTGGCGATGCTGGCCGACAGCACAGGCTTCAACTCCACCATCAATTTCTCCTTGCAGTCCAGACGCCCAGCAGCACCGCGACGCTAACTTTTCTTCTTGGCTGCCAAGGACTTCACCAGCCATGTCTTCATCTTCTCAAGCAGTGAGGCAAAGAATGGGATGATGAGTGAGAGGGTGGGGTATGATGCACCCGAGATGTCATCCGTGAATCCCTTGAAGGGCTTCAGAATGACGGTGACCTGTGCGATGAGCTCCCAGTCCTCAAAGCTGGGTTTCAGGTGCGCCCCATCCCTGCCATGCTCCTCCAGCCAGGTGTCAAGAACACTCTTCACAGTAATGACACGTTCAGCGATGTCCAGTGCACTGTTCCACCTCGTCTCCGTGTCGAGGTGGATGAACTTGTACTTGAGACCCGCAGCCTCAACAGCAGCCACAAGAGATTCCTCACGTGTTGGCCTACGCGTCACAAAGACAGCAATGGCGCGCACCTATTGCAGAATGGCTGCCACACGCGGCTGCTTCAACAGATCACCAACTGCCAGATTCATCAAGTGCCCCAGACAATGGATGTGGCCAGACTTGACAAAAGCATCGATTTTCAGGACAAGGAAGCTGTCAACCAAGGAATTGTTCGTGCTCTCGTTGTCCATGGTCAAGCAAAACATGCGGTCCCACAAACCCCACTGCTGCAGCCCAGCTCTGAGGAGCTGGAACAGGTTCTCCGCGGTAGCTCCCTTGTGGATGGCGGGGAAGGAGAGCACGATGGCGCGCACGCTGTACGCCTTGCTGATCCAGTGGGCTGTGACGCCCAGATACTTCACATTGTCCTCTGCTTTCCACCCATCCGTCGTGAAAGAGATGGCGGACGTCACGGCTGCCAGCTGCGTCTTGATGCGTTCTCGGTATACCCGGGCGGCGATGCGGATGGCCCGCGCTATGGTCATGCGCCCTGGTACTGCTGCTGCCGGGTTAGCATGGGCGAAGGCCTTTGCCAACCAGAAGCATTCGATGGACAAGAACGAAAAGTTCTTGTCCACTGCATGCTTCCACAGTAGACTGTGGAAGTACTTCTTGTTGAATAGCACGCCAACGCCCGTCACGCCGCGTGCCAGCTGCGAGTTCTCTGGATTTTTTGGTGGTGCATCTTCTGCCTCTGCAACAGCGACTCTTGCCTCCTCCAGCTTGGTAGCGGCAACCATCGCCTTCAGCTCACGGTAGCGGTTGGCATGAATCAGGCGCATGTGTTTTCACATGGCGCCGGTAGAACCATGTCACCAGCTTGGTAGGATCCTTCGTGCAAATGAGGCACATGGCGCAGGCGGCTACACCGCCAAGCTGCTTGAAGGATCCCCATATAAAGGAATCCTTCCACTTGCGCTTGTCACCGATGGCCTCGTCTTCCTCCGAGTCCTCATCTTCGTCGTCAGATGTGGCTATCTCCTGCTCGGCTGCAGCTGCTTCAGTGGTGGCTTCGTCTTCAGCCATGATGACGGCGTGTGGGTGGACTCGGTGGAAAAACTGAGAACCGTGGAGCTTCATGAATTCCCACCTGTGGGTACTTGTCCCAACAGAGTGGCGGCGATGCAACAGTGCACCGCGTTGCAGCTCAATGCGGAGCAACGGTGCACCGCGTTGCTAATTGACTTGGTTCGCTGTAGCAGATCAACGGTTGAACATACCTCGTACAACACGTTCGCATGCGATGAATCCACAGCACTGTCGATGAAAGAGCGGCAGTTCCTCATTGGTTCCAACAACGAAGATGTCATAATGAACCAATCATAGTGCACGGAGTGACTCACTCCACTATGTGTGCCCCAAGAGGATCATGCATGTGGATGATTCGGACTGCGGGGCGCGAAAAATTCGGGCAGTTCAAAATGGATGTAACATGAACAAGTACCGGGTCCTGAGCGGGACCTCTCGATTTCCCCTCCCCCCCCCCCCCCCCCCCCCCCCCCCCCCCCCCCCCCCCCCCCCCCGCGCGGATCCGGCCTAGGATAAGTGGAGCCTGACCGGATCCAGCAGGGTGGATCCAGATTTGAAGATCCGGATCCTGGATCCGGATTCACGGGTAGGTGCCACGGATCCTAGGATCCGTGTGCAGGCTTGCATACAATTGGTCCTGCGTAGCAGCTCTTGGTGAGCTTGATCACCTCCCTGAGGGCTGCCTTTTATTGCATCATTTTATAGGATATGTGCCTACGCATGCGGTGGAGAAGGAAGTTACAATGAAAGTGACTGCCGCTCATTCTGCAAGCCTGGGAGTGTGTTAGAGATGGGAATTCGATAGACTGTAGATTTTTTCTCCCTTGGCTTGTTTGAAAGCTGTGAACATGTAATTTCTTTTTTTTCTTCTTCTTCTTCTTCTTCTTTCTCTCCCTCTCCCTCTCTCTCCCTCTCCCTCTCGCTCTCTCTCTTCTCAGTTCCCGGGGCGAGTGTGAGGCACGGCGGATGGCACCCCAATCCCAGAGCCGCCCTTCCGCGTGTCCCACGCGGATGAACAACTCCCCTGGCTCGGTGCTGGACGTGTAGGCGGTGGCGGCCGCTGGCTGCCTGCCGGCGGCAACCTAGCCCAGGTAGAATGACTTGGGGCGGCACGGTGGCTAGCCCAGACTCCAGCGCGCGTGCGCCAGCCCGTGGCCTGCTGGCAACGGACCGGCTGCGGGTGGGCCAGAGTCCGAGCCTGGCAATGGACCGGCTGCGGGTGGGCCAGATTCCATTGCCAATGAAGCAAGCAGGCAGGAATGCCTGCAGCTGCCACGAGGGAGTCGAACCACAGACCTGTGGACTCGAAACCCGGAGTTGTACCGACTGCGCCAGCAGTCGGTACATGTAACTTCTTGATCAGTAGTCAGTTTAGACATTCATGTTCTCTACAATCAGCCATATGCTTCTGTAAATTCTGTCTGTGTAACTTGCAACTCCCTCTTACAGATGTTTGATCCTACCTAGGTGGCTCTTGGTGAGCTTGATCACCTCCTTGAGGGCTGCCTGAGTTTCCATCATGGGCGGCATGTCCAGAGGATTTTTCCCCTACGCCCGATACGCACTCCGCTAGGAATACACGCCTTGGCACACTTTTTGCCTCATCCGCTGCATCCTTCTGTTGGATCTCCACGTCATTTTCATCATTTTCAGAACCCTCTGAATGGCTGCTGCCTCTGCCGCTCCACCACCACACCCTGGACTTCAGCCTCCTCCAGCTCCTTCTTCTAGTCAAGGAGCTGGAACCACTCCCTTTTATGGGAGAGTCCACCATGCCCATGTGATTGATGTTGATGTATCTTTACTCTTCATCCAACTTGATATCATGGCTGCGAGCTACATCCTCCTTGCGAATGTCATCGAGCCAATATGCCTTACACTTGCTCTCATAGCCAAGGAAGAGGTTCAATTTTGCCTACGTCTTTATCTTGTTGTTGCGGTGCTGCGGAACCTGAACCATTGTGAGTGCCTAACGTCCACACACTTTGAGGTGTGTTACACTTGGCTTGCACCCGCTCCAGACCTCCTGCAGTGTCTTCCAGCCTCTCTTCCCCTTCTGCACCACTATAGGGATGAATTCTGTGGTGTAGCTCACCATACGCAAAGCTTCCACCCAGAGGCTTTGTGGCAATTCCGCATCCACCAACATGGTCCATCCCATATTCAACAACATCTAGTTTGCCTGTTCCGCCATGCCATTCAAATTTGGTGACTCCTGTGTTGTTTGTAGTCCCATTTGATGCCTATCTTTTTTTAGCTACCCACTGCAACCAATGTTCTCTCTGCCGTCGTCGTTGCGTAGTGCTCTAACCTTCTGACCAGTTTGCTTCTCCACCACATTGACATACTCCTTCAGCTAGTCCACCTTGATTTTCTGCTTTATGAGGTACAAAAAGAGTTCTCTGTTGTAGTTTTCAATAAAGGTGACAAAGTAATGCATGCCGCTCTTTCACAAGTTTTTTAATGGTGCGCACACATCGTTATGCACGACCTCCAGCAGCTCTGAGGCACGATTGACATTCTCATTGAACGGATTCTGCCACGATTTACCCAAAATGTAAAGATCGCACTTTTTGTGCTTCGCTACATTTGTCGCCTCTTCCACACCTTCAATGATGAGGCTGCATTCAATTTTGTGTTTCGCCATCTCCTTTACGAGTGGATGAAGAATGCCCCATTTTGTTGGTTTCAGAGCTCTAAATCAGCTCCCCCTCCTTTGGCCAGGTTGATGGCATACTTTTGCGAGTCTGAAGAGTCAGTCACCACGAGGATCACATTAGTCTCCATGATGTAGAGACCTCCCTTATGCTTAGCCTCCAGCACAGTCTAACTGTCACAGACTGTTTTTTCACGAACGTCCTCTTTCTACTGAAAGCACCTGGTAACCCTTGTTTGTCAAGTAACTATAAGCCATGCTAGGTACGTACTACACATTTTTGTCTCCTCGGTGCACTCACGGGCCCAATGGCCCTTCTTGTCCTTGTTGCAACACACACCCTTCTTGGTGCCCTTCTTGCCGCAGCCATTTCTGCCACCCTCCTTGCCCCCGCTTCCGCCACTACCTGTTTGGTGATGAGGGCCAATGAGGAAGACCAGGCCTCCCCGTAGCTCTGTCGCTTGCCTTGTTGCAAGTGTAGCGTGTGACCGTGCCATAGGTGAGTGTGTCCTCTTTTCATCCTCCAACGACGGTGATGAGAGGGCTCAAACTGTCCAGTAGGACCATGAGGAGGGTCATTGTCTCCACATGCGTGTGCATCTTCCATTCCACATTGTTATACTACGAGTTGAACGACTTGATTTGTTTCATAGTGGTGATGACATCATCTCCCTCCTTGATTCTTACTACAAGGAGTCGGTTCATTGTGAAGATTTTGTTTGCAAATGGCTTAGATTGATGGTTGACACAGAGCTTTTGCCAGGCTTCAGCTGCCAACGTGCAGCCCTGGAATTAGTCCCACTACAACTCAGCCGTAGCAAATGCCAGTAGCATAAGCACCTCCCCGTTCCTCTTTTAGAATGCATGATTCTCCACTACTATTGCAATCACTTTGTTGAGGATATCATTTCCCTTCATGATCTCCCATAGTCCCTTATGCACAAAGTGGATCTCAGAATGACACCTCCTTAGTCAAGCCCACCCGCATACTTCTTGATGGACTGCATCTTCATCTTCTGTGCCATTGCGTACTCTCCAAATCAGAATTCTCAAATTGACGACGATATCGCCTGCAGTGACAATACCATCTGTCACAAAAGTTGTGAACAATGTGTGGACCGGTCAGGGTCATGGGACCATAACCCTTTGTTAGAAGACTTATGGTGGCCCAATGTGGCCTGAGGAGTCCTCTGTGGTTCACAGCTATGGTTCTAT
>SZWC01002354.1:22001-69036 GCA_023375785.1 Penium margaritaceum | reverse complement strand
AGAGAGAGAGAGAGAGAGAGAGCGAGAGAGAGAGAGAGAGAGGAGGTCAAAGAAAGATAGGGATTAGAAGAAGAAAAAGAGAATTAGGTGGTGGTTGGAGAAGGATCAAGAAAACGGATTATGTGGATAACCACAAAAACACTTCCGTGAAAGCAAGTGAGAGGTGTGTTTGGGAGAGAATAAAGTAAGCAAAACCAAAATATCATTGCTAAGAAAGCAAACTTGTAAAACATAGAAGATGAAACGATGTGAGATACTATAAAAACTTAATGATTTAAGTTCAGTTTGATGCTTAACTATTCAAACTTTGTTGCCATCTTTATGAGACCATGACTTTGGGAGGAAAGCTAAGAGGAGAGCTGATTATGGTTATTTGCATGTGAATAAGAAAGAAATCATTTTGCAGCAATTGCGATTACATGGGCAAGGTTTCTCATGTGAAGGGAACTTAAAATTTCAAAACCAATTTTTGGGGAACATTGATTAGTTTTATCCCAAAAACTTGATCCCTTTGAAAACTTCAATCAACTTTGAGCAACATAAGAGAATATGTTTTTCATACTCTTATGTTTTATATTTCCTTTTCCCACCATATTTCATGTTTATTTTTAATTACAAGATCAACTCATTAAATATGTAGTTCTCCAAACGTTGAATCAATCATTGAAATCAAATGTGATTTATTTCATGATTTTTTGTGCATAAAGTTTTTGTCAGCTTTTCATGTTACTCCATGAAATGCAATGTTTTTCAACTCCTCAGTAAACTCATTTCCTAAGAAAAATCAAACATTTTCATATATAATCTTTCATGTTAAGGTTCAAAATTCATAACATAAAAAATTGCGCTCGGGCTTTCAGATGTAATCTTTGTTGAGTTGGAGATATCTTCTTGTCAGACAGAAAAATGAATGTAACATTCAATTGGAAGTCCTTTTATTTAATTTGATTCATTCCATGTGTTAACTTATTGTGGATTCTGAAACCGTATGTACCTTATTTTGTTCTTTAAATTACAAGAAAAAATGAAATGGCATGGCACAAATATGGATGCTTTTGTACCTTTTTGCCAAAGGTGATGACTTCCAAATTAATTTGCAAATAGTGTAATTCTTCAAACTTGTTTCTTATAATGAAGAGTATTTGAATATAGCATGTTAGATGTGGAACAATATTACATATTATTTTGTAAAATATTCTGTATTTTAAAGCTACATAAAGGATTTCTTACATGTTAAGTACATCTTTTCACTTGCTATGAATTCTTCTCGAGGATATTAGGTTCTTGATCACACAATTTAAATGATGCACAATAATTTTATTCCAATACATAGATTGATTATCGAGTTTTGTTGTATTATCATATAAGTTTGTAAGTTCTAAGAAAAACGTTTAATTGACATGTTTGTATCAGCCATTTTTCATTATTTCACTACTATTGAAATGGAAACATTAGTTAACATCTTAGTAAAATCAATCTCATAATATCATTTTATTTGATGTTATTAACAATTGATATTGGATAACAAACGTTTTACTTTTGAACAGAATTATTGAGTGCTGATCTCAATGAAAATTTCTAATCATTGAATGTTTTCCGATATGTATTGATTATGACCTTCAAAAAGATCATTTTTCGTTTTCTAAATGTATTACTCAAATGGGAACATTTTTATTTGAAATTCATTTCTTTCAATTAATCATTAAATCAAAATAATGTTTCTATAATATTTATGTATTGGGATCATTTGTAAGTTGGTCTAGGTGGTTTAATTTATTACCTTCACATTTTGTATCATCTGGCTTCTATGTAAACTACCCTATGTATCATTCAATTGTCCAATTGTGCAATTGTTTTAAAATATGAAGATGAATTTTGTTTTTTTGTATGATTTAGTCATGCTAATGTTGGCTCTTACCAATTTCAGGGAAATAATTGTAGCTTCCATTTTGTATCTGAAGATAAGTTGCTTTGCATGTGGTTTAATCCTTGTCTTTTAGGGTTGTGTTTATCTTGTTCCATGCAATTATGTCCAAATGTTACTTTAGGTGCACGAAATGTTTTTACATTAGTTTGGGAATTTTTCATCAACTATGAAAGATCATTTATTCTTTTTTATGAAAACATTTCATGTTTTCAAATGAATTGATTCGCACTAGGGATGAGATCTTCTAAAGGGAGGAACTAGAAAAAAAATTCTTCGTTTCATTGTATTGCTTCATTTAGTACTCGATAGCCTTATTTTTTTTAGAGTATCCTTTAAATTTTGTGAGTTTTATGAATTAATAACGAGATTTCAATGTATAATTTTGACCTCGCTAACAATGGAAGATGAATAATTACAGTTTTTATGAAGAGATTTTATTAGTTTCTCATTGATAAATGATAAAAACACAAGTTTGCAAAAAACTTGTTTGAGATTTCTTTCTCATTATTGATCCTTTATGTTATTTATTTTTTTCTTCTTTCACATTTAATGAGATTTTGTATACAAGTTCTGTACTCTAAGGATTTTTTTCTATTTTTTATAAATTATGAAGTAGGATAGTCTAGTTCTGTTCAATAGAGAACGTGTTGTACAGATTTGTTGTTTATACACGCATCTAACAGCATCAATTCTTCAACAATGTGTGGTGTTTGTTATCATTATTATGTGACTTTGTTTGAATCTGAGATCGTCTAAACTTTTTCCGTTGCTGCTTTCCAGCGCGACTGCACTTCCCCATGTATGCAGGCCCGAACTAGTTATTCACGAGCAAGCAAGCAAGTTCAGGGCCCAAATCGTTTTGAGCACGCGCAAGCCTCGGCTTTACTAGAGTCGGTTTTGGGGCGGTCCCCTCGGTTTGGCTGGTTTATGCAATTTTTTTCATATTTCATTAGAGCAGAGGAGATGCCTTCTTCCACCTCCGAACCGGAGAGAATCGCACTCGATATCGGCAATTTTATACAGATCAGTTCATTCGGCCCTGAAGACCAGAGTATTCATGCTTACACAAAAAAGGAGATTGTTTTCGGGCATCGGATCATACTCTATCGTCGATTTCAAAAGATCCACCTTCAATCGACGATCGAACAGGATTGATTCCTTCACTTGCGCAAGGTGTCCTGCTGTCTCATGTCCTCGTGGACTTGTGCCCTGACAGACCGCTAGCAGTGCACTGCAATCTCTTCATGTCGAAATCCCGAGAACAGGATGAGTGTTTTTGGCTCTCCCTGTTTTCGTTCTCCCACTGTCCGCATCGTAAAAGTTGAAGCTGGACAAACGCGTGAATAATGAAGTCAATCTGAAGCCTCCCTCCCTCCCGCGACCAACGCTAGCGCAAACCGCGGCGGCTTCTGCCTCAACCCCACAATTGGAGGAAAACGAAAGGGGGAGGGGAATGGCGAAGGCACTTCATTGAATGCTAAACGACGCTACCATCCTCTCCATCACTTTCAGAGGGGCCTTGTATACCCTTAGACAACACAGGTCAAACTTCTTNTTTTTGGCTCTCCCTGTTTTCGTTCTCCCACTTTCCGCATCGTAAAAGTTGAAGCTGGACAAACGCGTGAATAATGAAGTCAATCTGAAGCCTCCCTCCCTCCCGCGACCAACGCTAGCGCAAACCGCGGCGGCTTCTGCCTCAACCCCACAATTGGAGGAAAACGAAAGGGGGAGGGGAATGGCGAAGGCACTTCATTGAATGCTAAACGACGCTACCATCCTCTCCATCACTTTCAGAGGGGCCTTGTATACCCTTAGACAACACAGGTCAAACTTCTTCACTTTGATCCCAGCCAACCCTTGCCGACGCGCAGGTCTGCTGGCCCCGTGTCATACGGCAGAACGTTTCTCACATTCCGTGCTCATGCAATAATCACATGCATAACTCGATAATGTATCCACTCGACCTCACAGTTCACCCTCCTCTACTGAATGCAGAACTCATTAAACGTCCTGCCTTCGGCCCAACATTATATCTAAATAGCCATCACTCTCAGAATCAAAAACAATTGCAGAAAGGGATAACTGCAAGTCCGAAAAAAAAGTAGATGGTTCACAAGTATGAGGTGTAGGGAAAAAGATGATTCAAGGAATTTGGACAAATGCATTATTTGTATTGCGTAATTGTGCATGACTTACTCGCTTGCACCCACGCGTAGCGAGACCCGAAATCGGACCTTATTCACACAATCTTCGCACATCTAGCAAGCAACCTAGCAAGCTCGGGAGAGCAACCGGGACACGACACTTGGTCACAATAGGAATCCTAGTGTCAATAATGATTCAGGTGATGCAGGCTTGTGCTAGAAGAAACCCTGATGCACCTAGTGAGTGTCACTCTGGATGGTCCCCTTCTAGCTCGGCACCACGTGAGCGGTGACTTCAGCGCCAGGGTCACTTACGCATCAATCACCTGCGTCAGTGCGATGAGTGTGCAGCGAGGCCAGAGGTCACAATAGATCCATGGGACACAAACCAACACTCCCCCATGACCCACAACCGACGCACAGCTACACGAACTCACAATCACAAAGGAGTATCACGAGTGACAAACAATCATACACGCACTAGGAACGATCATTCACCAAGGATCACCACATGGATACAACATCCCAACAACATGCACAGCTGCCTTAAAGACGTTACTGCTAAGTGCCTTCGTCAGGAAGTCTCCTCGCTGCTGTCGTGTATCAACCCGGACGACCTGGACATCACCTGTAGCAATGCGTTCACGCACAGAATGATGCTCAACATTAATGTGATTTGTGCGTGTGTGATACATGCCGTCATATTCAGAAATTGCCTTAGTGCTTTGGTTGTCAGAGCACAATGTGATGCGGCGGATGGGGACGCACAGTTGCTACAGCAAGTGACACAGCCATAGACTTTCGCAAGCACCTGTGCCGAGAGCAACATACTCAGCCTCACTGGAGCTACGGGCCACACCCTGCTTACCACTCTTCCACGACACAGGAGTCCCTCCAACAAGGGAGATGTAACCTATACGGCTGCGTGCGTCAGTGTCATGTGCCCAGTCGCTGTCAGTATATCCATCCACAATGACAGATGGTTGTGCACGATAGCACAATCTAGTGTGAGCAGTGGAGAGGGCGTACCTGACTCGAGGAGCCTGTGAGAACTGGGCCACAAAGTTCACAGACAAGGGGACATATGCCCTACTAATAGTCGCCAAGTACATCAGTGACCCAATGACGCGGAGATAGTCGGTCACATCAAGATTCTCCCCCAGCTTAGACACATCCAGTGCCTTCAACAGGCTCTGACCTACTGGGGTCATGGGCGTGGATGCAGTGGGTGTGGACTAAAGCAGTGAGGAAAAGCGGTCCCCCGGATTACGATCGTACGTAGCCTGGTGAACATGAAGTGTGCGGCGAGAAAGATCACGCTCAAGCTCCATGCCCAAGAAGACTCGAGGAGGGCCCAAGTCTTTCATCTTGTACGTGGACTGCAGGAGCGTCTTTACTGACTGGACAACAGCCTGACTAGGCAATGCTATCAACAAGTCATCCACGTAGAGGAGGAGAGCGATGAACGCGGCAGAGGGAGGACTAACAAAGAGTGATGGATCCATTGTACTATGTCGGTAACCTCCTTTCTCAAGAGTAGACGTGATCTCTTGGTTCCAACACCGTGACGAGTCCATCAGGCCATAGAGAGCTTTCTTCAGTCCCTAGACTCGAATCAGTGCAGTCAGAAAACTCGGGAGGCTGAACAATGTAGATCTCCTCATCCAATTGTCCATAGAGGAACGCATTGTTCACATCCATCTACTCTAACTCCCATTCATGATGAGCCACAAGACTCAAGAGTGCTGTGGCAACGGTGTACCGCCCGATTGTTGCGAATGTCTCGTCGAAGTTGACGCGTGGGACTTGGGAGAATCCCTTTGCCATGAGGCGTGCCTTGTACTTGTCGAGTGCACAGTTGGGCTTGTACTTACGCCGAAAGACCCAACGGGCATCGATGACTTGCGCCCAGATGGTAGATTGACGAGCTCATAGACCGAATGGTCATCAAGGGTGTTCAGCTCGTCACGCATTGCAGCCTCCCACTGCTGGGCATCGGGGGCTGCACGGGATTGACGCACAGTGGTCGGCTTAGGGGGCATGGTATTGGTGACCGACCCGGCGTGACACTCGGTAATGCTCCTTAGGACAGCAACTTCCAAGGCCCGCTCATGCTCAGAGGGGAGGAGCGTGTAGCTGAGGGCGGAACAAGGATGGAAAACCCAAGTAGCCAAGCCTAGTGCGCCCATGCCGGTGGGGAGAATAGGCGAGTGGGCACGCTGAGAGAGAGGAGGGCGTGCCTCAGTCGCGAAGGTGTTAGAGCGGTTGGGTAAGGCACGAAGACGCCCACCCCGGACGGAGGGTGAGATAGGGACAGAACTAGTGGGAACCTGCGGACGCTGGTCAGGCACCCGGACGGGAGAGGCTGCATGTGAAGGGGCAACGGGAGGTGTGCATGGGCTAGACGGGACAACTTGAGACGAGCTAGACTGGGAAGAGTCAGTGACCAAAGACGATAGTGCGTCAGTGGGATTGGATGATATGTCAAAGGAAGGGGGCACAGAGAAGGTAGGGACTGGCCCTGACGACGAGAAGTGCAATGAGGGTGAAGGCTGCAGTGTGGTAACAGGTCCCGCCGGACTGGCAGAACCGACATCCCCCCTTAGCTGAAAGAAAGACAAGAGGGAGGAGTCAGGGGACAGGCGCCCAAGATTACGAAGGAAGACTCATTCAAAGAACAGAGCATCGCGAGACTCGTCGACACGCTGACGGACAGGGTTCTAGAACTGCCGGGCTTTAGACTGCACGGAAACCCTGAGAAAGGGGCACAGACAACCGCGAGGGGACAGTTTCCCATCACGGAGATCCTCAGGAAGCCAGCAGAAGCAATGCTACCCCACACCCAAGCGAGATGAAGATCGACCGCATGACCATGCTAATGCTCAAAGGGTGTGATAGTTTGGGGTAGGGGACCGTTGGGAACACGGTTCCACACCCACGTCATGTAGCACATTGTTTCGAAGCCAAAGATCAGCGGCAAGCCGGATTCAGACAGAAGTGTACGGACACTGTCGGCAAATGTCCGGTTCCAACGCTCAGAGATGCTATTGTCTTGGTGTGTGTAAGGAGTGGACATCTCCAGACACACCCCACAAGACTGGAGGAGACGAGCAGTAGGACCAAGGAATTCACCGCCATGGTCGCTGCGAAATACTCGCAGCGACCGTTGACAAGAAATCTCAACCTAAAAAAGCCAGGATTTGATGATTGAACAAACATTGCTCTTTTGGCAAAGAGCGAACACCCAACGAAAGCGAGAGAAATCATCGGTAAGGCACAAGACGTAGCGACCAACGTCACCAAGAAGGCCATGAGGCAAAGGTCCCCTGACATCCGCATGAACACGATCAAGGGGATGAGCAGAGGTAGACTCAAAAGAAGAGAGGAGAGCGATGCATCTTCCCTTGCGCACAGTCAAGACAATCAGCAGGACAAGGGGCAGGGAAGGTAGAGAGTGAGAGGCCAAGAGCAGGTTGGAGACGTAGCATGCTGTGAATAGCGTCGGTGTGGACATGGCCAAGGTGACAATGCAAGAGACAAACGAGGTCAGGAGTGAGAGAGGGTACAACATGAGCAAGAGCGACGCCAACGGAGTTATGGATAATCACCCCAAATTTGTACACTTGATGATCAATGTATCAGAAAGTGATTTTCTGCACGCAAACATTTTTCACAAAACATCCACATGACTGCATGTTAGCAAAGTCCAGATTAACATTTCTTTTATAGAGTTAAAGTTCTAATTCGCTTTATGTGATATGACGCAGTTTCTGTGAACACTCCATGTTCACTAGTTTGTTCACTTCCCAGTACACTTGTTGATACACAGTTTCACGGGCAAGGCAATTGGTCATATATGCGCCAACGGCAGGAGCTGAGGGGGCGTGCAAGGGAACACGATAGAGTTTGCCGCACTTCATGCCACGAAGAATAGCATGGTGTGAGGAACGAAGACAGACAGTGCCAACACCACAGTTAGCAGTGAAGTTCATACCTTGATCATCTAAGGATGGCACAGTCAGCAGGTTGAGTTCCAGTAAGGGCACATACAGAATGTCAGGCAGATACAAGGCACCACTGGGTCCGACAAAGCACACGACACCCACATCCTCAACCAAAAGTAGCTGACCATACCCAGTACAAACAAAGAGGACAGAACCGACGGGGCCTAACGAGAAAAACGAGGAACTCACGGACGTCATGTGGTGGGTCGTCCCAAAGTCAAGGACCCAGAGGCCATTGGACACACGCATGGTGGGAAGGACACTGGACGTGGTAAGAGTGCCAACAGAGGACGAAGACAGGGTACAAAGGGAGACACCATGAGGAAGAAAGTCAAACTGTCAACGCTCAATCCACGGAACAGACGCACACAAGGCACCAAGAACATGGCCGAGAGGATCCCCACAAAGGACACTGTCAGTTTGACACACAAAACCTCTACCCAGTGGTGCAACACCCTCACCTTCCTGATCGTAAAGGCAGAGAAGTTAAAGGAGGGACTGCTCAAGGTGGCACTCGCATTCCACGCGATCACCATCCACAGATGCCGGCGGAGCTGAAGTAGACGCGCGGGTGGAAGGGGGGAACCACGGTGGAGCGGTGCAGGCCGATGAGGGGGGGCCAACATATGTAGGAGCACCATAAGGAGGTGGCCAGCCCTAGGGCTAGGGGCTAGGTAGCGGAGGCGCGGTCACACCAAAGGCGGTGTGAGCTTGAGCCGGGAGATGGGTCGAAAAGCGCAATGGGACATTGACGCCGGAGGGCGAGGGTGCAGAGGAAGAGCCGGAGTTGCGTGCCCAATGAGTGTGCATGGCTCATGCAAGGCATAGGTCATCCGATGGAGCTTTCAAGTCCGAGCAGAGTGCTTTTTCGAGCCACACTTCCAACACACGGTGCCTGGAACCCTTGAGGAGGCAACAGCACCCTTGTCCTTGCCCTTGCCCTTGCCCTTCCCCTTACCCTTTCCACGACCATGGGAAGCAAGGACAGAGGCAGGAGACGACGAGGAAGAAGTGGTAGAGACGGAGGAAGAAGCAACAGAGGAGGGTGCAACAGCAATAGTGAGCGCAGCAACACCCGTGATGGCAGAGCGATGGAGATACTTGTTCTACAAGCTAATCCACCAAGCACCAAGACGCTCGGACGTCAAGTCCCAGAGAGCACCAATCCTAGGCGACGACTTGGGCGGCACCAGCTGCAAGGCAAGGCGCTGCAGCTTTTCAGCTTTGACGTCACGAAGGAGATCGGACAGCTCAGGAATGAGACCGTTGACCATGGTCAAAACGGGAGAGAGTTGGTCAGGAGATGCGTCGTCAAGCTCAAGAAGGAGCTTGAGATCCCAAGCCCAATAGGCATCGGCGGCCTCATCGGCGCGCATGAGGAGCGTGTAGAACTCGACCGTAAGCATGCTCTGAGCTGCTTGGCCAGTGATGGTGGTACGACGACGGAGCATAGCTTATGCGCCAATGGGATCAGCAGGGCACTAGGCAGCATGGTCAGCATTGAAGGTGCCAACATATTCAATCAGTGATTCAGGGGCAGCAGCGATAAGCGTGCGGACAGCACGGGCAGACTCGGCAGCAAGTGGTTTTAAGGGAGCAACAGCAGGGGAGTAGTACTCCCACAGCTGCTTTCCCTGGGCCCAAACGCTGAAGCACAACTCCCCAGAGGAGGAGGCGAGTGAAGAGGTAAGTACAGGCTGTTGGGAAAAGAAGTCATGCTGGCCAGGCGCAGGCAAAGGGGAAGCAGTAGCGGCAGTGCAAGTGTGCACAGTAGTAGAGGTGCTAGAAGCAAAAGGGGTGACCGCCGGAAGAGTGGGGTTAGCCCCCAAAAGGGGAACAAAAGACGCAGCGGGAAGGCGACTAAACACCATAGAGGCTACTTCATTAGCAAAAGAAGCGCGGATGTCCTCAAGGAGCTTAAGACAATCCTCTACTTCTTGCTGGGCCTCGCGAGCAAGGGCCAGCTGGCGCTGAAGGGTCGCAATGACCGACTCGTCATCACCGGGCATGGTGACAACATGCAGGCTCTGCGGGACTGATTTCAACAGAGTTTCCCTAGTCCCAGTGGGAAAAGGATAAAAATGCTACAGGATAGCCCACCCGAGGTCAGAGAGGCCAAGCCACCACACAGAAGGTAGAAAGAGAACACAAGCAGATATAGTGTGCAGCAAGGGAGTCAAGAGGACGAGCTACGTAGAAAGGCAAGGAGATGTGGGACTTCAAATGTGGCGGCTATAGAATGGATGGCGACTTTAGATGTGGCTGGAACCACGAGAGCGAGAGCTCCAGCGGTGAAGGCTGCACCGAGAGTGATGAAGACGGCCGTAACAAAAACAACCGTAGTGACAAGGCTGGAGCTGGTAGATGGAGCAGATGGGGCTACTACGTCGGCGGCTGACGTAGAAGCGCGGATGGACGATGCTACGGTAGCTGTAGCAGATGTAGCTGAGGCCGTCGGTGATGCAATGGCAGAGGATATTGCAGAGATTTGAGTGCCTATGTTAGCAGCGGCTGAAACAATGGGTCCAACAACGGCTACGGCCTCTATGTACGCCTCGATGGAGCGCTCGGCGTAGGTTGCTGCAGGGGCGCGGAAAGCTCTAGTGGCTGCGGCGAATGTAGTTGTAGTTGTTACAACTGTTTCTATGATAGCAAAAGTGGTACGTGTAAGAGCACCTACAAGACTAACAGTGTCTTGTGTCAGTGCTGCATACAGCAAAGAAGCGGTGATCTCTGGGTTGACATGCGGCAGGTGATCCCCCCCAGACAAAGGGGTTGGGGAGACGCTTACCAGACGGTAACGTGAAGCTCGCGCAGTCGGTGCTGAGGCAGACTCAGATGCCCGGTCAATGCTCATGCCTCTGCGACGATGTTCACGTCAAGGCAGCGTCCCCCCTCCGTAGTATCCACCAGACGGGAACGCGCCTGGGCTGTCACAATTCGCCAGCATGGCAGCTGCCGCACCACCACAGCAACGGAGTAGTGAGCTGACGTGATCGGCAGCCCCGGCAGCACGAAGGCATGAAGTCTACCATGACATGTGGCACTATTGCACTACAACACTTGCTACAGTGTGGCTTAGAGTGCAGCTGCTCCAGCTAGAACCGGCTGCTGCTGCGTCGGTTTTGGGTGCCAAGAATGCAACAGCTACGGCTACGAGCGGCTGCTGCTGCGTAGACTACAGTTGCTTAGTATGCATCTGTTGCGGCTGTTGTAGCGGTTGATGCGCAGAACGAAGCTGCTTAGGATGCACCTGCTGCGGCTGTTGTGACTGTGGTTGCTTTGGTTGCGGTATCCAGAGGTGTAGAGGTTGCTGGAGAAGTTGCTGCGGTACAGCTTGTTGGAATACTGCTGCTGCGGTTGCGAGTGGCTGCATTTGTGTAGGATGCAGCTGTTTAGGATGTTACTATTGTGGCTATTGCTGCTGCGGCTGCTTAAGCTATGGCAGCTGGACCTGCAGAGGTATCTATAGCAGCTGCTACGAGTATGGCTGATTGGAATGCACCTGCAAGCGGCTGTTGGTACAGAGATTGCAACTACTTAGGATGCAGCTGCTGTGGCTGTTGCAGCTGCGGTTGCTTTGACTGCGGTAGTCGGGCCTATAGCAATGACTAGAGCTACTGTTGCGGGTGCGAATCTGCGGTAGCTGCTGAGTAGAAGTGGCGGTGTCACTGTAGATTTGGCAGCTGCATATCTGCTGCTTGAGGCGTGCCAGTGGTGCTGCTCAAGCTGCTGCTGTAGCTGTGGTAGCTGTAGATTTCCAGCACCCGCGGATGGGAGAGGTCCAGCAGGAGCACGTGGCTCCTGCTGCTGCTCACCACAAGATGGGAGCAGGCAATGAGCGGTCATGGGAGCATGCTCCACAACACCTCGGCAGCGAGAGTGCCCCACGTGGTCGAAATGGTGGCAGAATCGGTGGTGGCGATGGAGACCGGCCGTACACCAAAATCGAGCGCTGAATTGCGAGCACAATACCCCCTCTCTCCAGTACTCTAATACCAAAGGATAGAATCCTAGCGGGAGGGAGAGCGAGGGAAGTGGAAGGCACGAGGCAAGCATGCTAGACACAAGACGCCATGGATGCTTGCTTAGCGAAGAGTCATGAGAAAGTTCGAGTTAGAAAGAGAGACAACAGTAGCGTACAAGGAGCTAGCGGGGTGGCGAGCGAGCGAATGGCGAGCCCATCCTCGCTCACACCCACGCATAGCGAGATCCAAACTGGGACCTCATCCACACAATATTCGTACACCGAGCGAGCAACCTAGCAAGCCCGAGAGAACAACCCGGACACGACTCTCGGTCAAACTAGGAATCCTAGCGTCAACAAAGAATCAGGTGATGCAGGCCTGTGCTAGAAGCAACCCTGATGCACCTTGTGAGTGTGACTCTGGATGGTCCCCTTGTTGGCCGGCACCACGTGAGTGGTGACGTCAGCGCCAGGGTCACTCTAGCATCAATCACCTGCGTCAGTGCGGTGAGTGTGCAGCGAGGCCAGAGATCACAACAGGTCTGTGGGACGGAAACCAAGAGGTCGATTGTCTAGCGACGCATGTGGAGTCACAACATGAGTGGTCGGGTCGAGAAGCTCCGGAAAGGAATCAGGGGGCTTCGAAGAATAACGACAAACATGCGAGATGTATCTTTATGAATCTAGATATGTTTCGATGCGTTGAGAAGGCAACCAAAAGGTCTTGAAAGTCATGCTAAACGAAGCATAGATGGTGAACATGTAACATTTGCGAGTCAGCACACGATTTAGAATTCAGGACACTTGAGCATTTTGTAATTAGCGCTAAGTGTACTCCAATGACAATTGTAAAAATGATCAAACATACATACACATGTGTCAAGTTACGAGTGAGGCATAGTCAGGGTCGTTTGTTTGATTGTCGGGCAACATGTGTGGAGTCGCGTTGTGAGTGGTCGGATTCGAGAAAGTCCGCCGAGGAATGGGGGGTCTTCAAGAATCGACGGTGAACAAGCAAGATGCATCTCTATAGATCCATGTTCGTCTCGGTGTGTTAAGAAGTCAACCAAAAGGTCGTGATGCTTTTATTGTAGAATCGCAAGTGTGGTCGAAGTTGACAGAAAGTTGAAGAAGATTCACTAAGGGCAGGGTCGGTTGACGGGTCAACCCTCAACAGTGGAAGTGAATACCGCGGTTTCGCAATGAGATGGGCTGTTTGTATAATAAAAGAAATGCCCACAGAGGAAGATTAAGGACTCATGTACATCTGGTACGTAACACTTCTCCCCCTTTTAGTCACGACTTCTCGATGCGCGTACAAATGTGGTTTGGTGACGGCAGTATCAACAGTCGAGAAAGTGATCGACGTCTCGGAGGTTGTAGCGTTCTCCGCTGTTGTGCACGGCGTCGTAGCTGTGCCACTTGACAAGATATTCTGTTGTCTTACCTCTTCATCAATGGCCAAAGATGTCCTCAATGACGTACTCTGTGTCCTTGTCCACTTGAACCGGAGGCAGGATAGGGACATCCCTTCCGGGGAAGTTGTCTCTAGGGTCCCGGTAGTGCTTAAGTCTGCTGTCACGGAATACCGGATGAACTTGCAAAGTGTCCGAGAATTTGAGTTGTGCAACTGCGGGGGTCGGTATGCGCTGGATCTCAAATGGTCCCAACCATCGGGGTTTGAGCTTCAAACAGTCGGCTCCACGGATATTGATGTTAGCCGAGCTGAGAAGGACCTTGTTTCCAACGACAAAGACGTCGTTGGTGCAAACTTGATGAGCTGATCGTTTCATCGCTGCTAATGTCTTAAAAAGGATTTGTCATGTTTCCTCCCAAATGGTGGAGAAGTCTCAGCGTTGAACCTTGAACGCAATAATGTTACTGCGACTTTGTAATTTGACTGATGTGGCGGAAAGTTTGTCATACACCACTTCAAACGTGTTTTTACCCGTTGCGATGGAAACTCTTGAGTTACATGCAATGTTTTTTGGTGCTCAGGAGTTTTCTTACCCAATCCGTCTTGTGAGATTTTCCATAGTGTTTGGAGCAGTTTTTTTAGCGTCTCATTGGTCCGCTCGGTTTGTTTGTCTGTTTGAGGATGAAATGTTGTCGAAATTCAAACATTGCTGCCGTAGCCAGTCAACACTTAGCGCAAAAAAAAAGTTGGTGAATCGACCGTCTTTGTCGCTTGTGATGGTTCTTGGTACGCTATGTAGCCGCACCATGTTGTTTAGAAAGAGCCGTGCTATACCTTTGGCGGTGATGGTGGTGGTTATCGAGATGAAGTGGGACATTTTTGAAAACCTGTCAATGACCACGAGGATTGCGTCATATCCCTTAGGTGTGACCGGTAATCCTAGGACGAATTCCATGGAGATATGGGCCCACAGTTCCGTTGGAATAGGGAGCAATTGTAGATGTCCGGGTTGCCACGTGCGATAAGATTTCTGTTGCTAACATGTGTCGCAGGATTTGAAGAAGTTGGCCACGTCGGATTGCGTCTTGTCCCACCAGTATTTTTTTGCCTGCTTCTTCAGTGTCTTTTCCTATCCAAACTGTCCATTTGGACCTGTGTCGTGGCACTCTTTGAGCAGCATGCGGCGAAGTTCATCGTTCAAGGGAAATGACTACCTGGCGAGTAAACCGATGTTGTCAAGAGGGTGTGTCTTACCAGAACTGTGCCTTGTCATATCCGTTGTGCTAGTCGTAGCCTCTTGTGAATAGCCGCTCAAGATATGTGTCTTGCTATAGTTGTAGGATTGTCACTTCAACCATTAAACTTGGTCGTTGGCTGAGTGCGTCCGCCGGATGGATTTTGCCTCGCCGCGTGTCGATATCATAGTCGAACCCGAATTCAAGGAAATCCATCCATTGGGTTTGACATCGACTGAGATTTGGCTGCGTTTTAAGATGTTTCAACACACGGTGGTCGGTGCGCACGATGCATCAGCAGTACTCCAGGTAACACCACCATGTTGTGAATGCATGTAAGATTGGCAGCATTTCTTTATGATATAGAGCATAGTTGAGTACCGTTCCTCTTAGTTTTTGGGGCATGTAGGCGACCGGTTGCTCACCGTTGCCATGGTCTTGTGGGAGGTTTGCTCTAATGGCTTGGTCGAATGTGTCTGTACCCATGACGTAGTCCACTGTTGGATGGGTTACTCGTGGGGCTGGCATTGAGGACAGAGCGTTCCCCAAAGCGGTAAATGCATCCTATTCACTATCTCCCCACCATCACTCATTTTCTTTTCGAGTGAGGTCGGAAAGAGGCGCTAATACTCACGTGTAATCCCGTACCAAAAGCGCCAATGCTAAGTGCAGAAGCCAAGGAAAACTTGAAAGTCTCAAAACCTTGGCCGGCGTCGGCCAGTCAGCGACAGTTTCCACTTTTTTCCGGATCCATGGTGATCCGTCCACCGTTTGATGGTAGCATCCTTCAACGCTTGATTGTCCATGCATATCCACATCTCACCAGTTTTCTTCTTTACAAACATTACTGCTACCACGTATGGTGATGTGGATGGGTAGATGAACCCCTGACCGAGCATCTTGTCAAGATGTTTTTTTAGTTCAGTCAGCCCGTGATCGCTCATCTGATAAGCCCTTTGACCTGTAGTTTCGCTGCCCAGCTTCAGTTTGATGTGATGGACAATGACTCGCTGATGAGGTAGGCTTCTCGTGAGTTCATCGGGAAAGATGTTCGAAAATTCTTGGATGAGTGGTGTGAACTCTTTGGGTACCATCTCAAACTTTGTTCCTACCGATGAGGTGAGGTCGATGATGAATCAGTGGCTGCCACCTCCGCCTCTTCCATTGGCTTGAGATGTATGACCCACACATGAGCTCCTATCGTGTATACTACTTGGCCATGTTGAGTGGTATAAGTTCCACAGGTTGTTACTTTCTTGTGTACCGCAGCTTCCTCTGATGCTTCCACATCTGCTACTTCCGCTATCAGCTTCTGTCGCATGGGCAAAAGATGTAGTTTGGCACTGTTGATTTCCACGTAGACGTCGCCGCTGTTCTAGTCTCTGTACGGATTGTGCTCGTGCAAGAAATCTCGTATGAGGGTGATTTAATGATTCCTCATTGGAGAAGACCTCCTGACCATTACATCCTGTAGATCTCCCACTTGTAGGCGTAATGGTTCTTGGAGTCTTGGTGTTTGCAATCTCCCGTCGATGGTTTTTGATTTGCATACCCCTATTTTGGTCTACAAACCCAGTTTGCAAACCATGTCGTTGCTCACGAAGCTGTGTGAAGCTCCTCCATCCAATAGTGCTGATACCGTTCTACGACTCGTACACCCTCAAGGCTGAACTTTCAGTAGTATCACCGGTTGGTCGTCCTCGTACCCCTCGTTGAAATTTGTGATCTCAGAAACCCTCAATGGTGATGTAGGTCGTTCAAATGGAAAATTGTCTGCGTAGATCTCTCCGTGCGGACAAGAGTTGCGCCTTTCACTCCTGTCCTTTGGCTTTTCCCAAATCATTTTTCTATAACGTCCCCCCATTTTTGCCCTGCTGCTTGCTTCGACATTTGCTTGCGCTGTACCTGAATTTTCCCCAGTTGTAGCAGATTTGCATTTCTCTATGGTCAACGGCGTCCACTTTCATCAAAGTCGAGGAGTCCCCTGACTTACTCCTTCCATTTCCACGATGATTGTGGCTAGGAAGTTGACAGCTTTTGGGTTCATGAATCTAACCATTGTAGTCGGTGTTGTCGATCCTTTATACCGTTGTAATCATCCACTTCAAGTCATTTTGGATGCCGAAAATGGCAATTGCTCGCACGATATCTAGCTTGAGGCTGTTGTAGTGAAAACAGAGTTCGTCGGGGGCAATGTTTGCTCAGGTTATGGTCTTGCGGAATCTCTGCATGTACTCTGCCATGGTTGACTGCTCACAAAGGCTGTAGAATTTGTACCGTCTGTCGGAGTTATCGTTTGGTCGTCCAAAACGTGTGAGCATCGTGTACGAGAATTTGTTCCAGTTGGTTGGTGGCGCCAGCGTGTCTTGCCACTGTGGGTTGATCTTCTCCAAGGGTAGAACGCCTCCGGTTGGCAATATGAGACGGGCGCCGTTGGCCGTTGATGATGCTCCGCCGGTCTACTGCTACCATTGGATGCTCATTAGATCAGACCACCAACTTAGCGCCGTGCAACGCAATAGCATGGCTACAAGGTCAGTTTTCTTGTGATCGTCGTTGACCCCAACAGCGGTGAAGTACACCTCCAAACTCGTCAGCCACATACAAACCGTTGGTCCCTTTGAGTTTGTGGGATCCAACGGTTTTGGTGGAGCCGGACAAATTTCAGGTTCACTCAAGAGATGGGTACTTCTCCCGACGAGCACCATTTCATGTGCGTTTGCGTTGCGAAGAGCCTCCATCGCGGTGTTGAGTTTTTCGAGCAGGTGGCTCTTGATCACATCGGGAGCGGAGATACGGGTTTCGAGTTCCTCGTTGATCCGCGCCTGTTGCCAAATGCCACCTGTCTTCCCTGTTGTTGTCGTTCACGCTGTTGGTAGGGACGGCTGGTTAACAGTCATTGGGTCCACGACTGGATTGGTTGTCAAAGCCGTAGGGATTGCTCCAGCTGCCGCATAGCCTGCCACGCCAGCATTCGTTGCCGCTTCAGGGTTTGCGTACATCTGCATGGTCTGCTCCTTGATCGCTGAAGTCATTGTCGAAGACACGCTACTGGTCGTCGGTTGCGCTGGCTCGCTTCACGTCGTAGTCACAAAGTCTGTGAAGTCTTCACGTGCGAGATGTGCTGACGGCTTGTGCAATGTATTCCTCCGGATGGGAGTATTATTTGGATGCCTCTACAGCACCGCTGTGCTCTGATACCAAGTTTCATGTCGAACGTAACGTAGATGGTGAACAGGTAGAAGTTGAGAGAAAGAACACAATTTAGAAATAAGGACACTTGAGCAATTTTAATTAGCGGTAAGTGTACTTTGATGGCAAGTGTCGAAATGATTGAACATATGTATATAGGTGTTGAGTTACGAATGAGGCATAGTCAGGATTGATGGGTCGTTTGTGGAGCAACGTGCGCATTGTCGCGTCGTGAGTGGTCGGATTTGAGAAGATCCTTTAAGAAATTGGGGGTCTTTGAGAATCGACGGTTAAGATGCAAGATGCATCTTTATAAATCCAGATTCGTCTCGGTGCGTCAAGCAGTCAAACGAAAGGTCATGATACTTCTGTCATAGATTCGCGAGAGTGGTCAATGTTGTCACTAGGTTTAGGAAGATTCACTAAGGGCGGGGGCAATTAACTGGTTTGTCCTCGACCGTCGGAGTGAATGTTGCGGTTTTGCGGTGCAATGGGTTGTTTGTGTAATAATAGAAATGCCCACTTAGAAAGATTCATGATTTGTGTACGTCTGGTACATAACACAAACACTTCTGTCGTTGATTCTTGAAAGTGGTCAAAGATTTCAAGAGGTTTGAGAAGGTTCAACAGAAAGTGAGGGCAGTTGGCCAATTTTCCCTCGACGGTCGGGGTGAAAATTGAGGCCTCAACGTGTAGTGGGCTACTTGTGCAATGAAAGACATGCCTACTCCGAAAGATTAGGGACTCGTGTATGTGTGGTACATAACACTTCCCCACCTTTTGGCCGTGACGCACCGACGGGCGTACAGTTGTGGCCCGGTGGCGGCGGTAACATTCGTCGATCAGGTGATCAACGTCTTGGAGGTTGTTTTAGGGTTCCTAGCTGTTATGCGCGACATCATAGTTGTACCTCACGATGATAGTATGTTGTTTTTCCATGTCGTATACTACCGATGATGTCCTTGATGAAGTACTCTCTGTCCTCATCCTATTGTATAGGAGGAGGGGGAGGTACATCCCTGTAAGGGAAGTTCTCTTCAGGATCTCGGTAGTACTTGAGTCTGCTGATATGGAACACCGGATGAACTTGCATTGTGTCAGGGAGTTTGATTTGCGCAACCACGGGGGTTTGCATGCACCCGAACTCAAACGGTCCCAGCCATTGGGGTTTGTGCTCCAAACAGTCGGCCCTAAAAGTTTGATGTTGGCCGAATTGAGGTCTCTGTCGCCAGCGGCAAAAACATCATCGTTGTGATGCTGGCCATCTGCTCATTTCATTGTTGCTTGTGTCTTTGGGAATGCCTGGCATGTTTCATCCCACATGGTAGAGAAGTCACGGCGTTAGACGTCAACTGCGGGAATGTTGTTGTGGCTTTGTAGTCCTTCAGATGTAGCGGGAAGTTTACCATACACCACTTCAAACAGAGTTTTATCCATTGCGATGAATATTGCTAAATTCTATGTGATTTCGGCGGTCTAAATCTTTTGTTCCCAATCTGTCCCATGAGGTTCATGTGATGCTCGGAGAAGTTGTTCGAGCATCTGATTGGTCTGCTCAGTTTGGCCGTTGGTGTGAGGATGGAACGACAATGAAAGCTGTATCTCAATGCTTTAGGGAGTTATCTGTTTATGCGAGAAACGGTTACTAAATCGGTATTCCTTGTTGCACGTGATAGTCCTCAACACTCTATTTAGCCGTACAATGTTAATTAGAAACAGCCGTGCTGTTCTTTCCGCGGGGATGGTGGTCGTTGTCAATACAAAGTGGGACATCTTGACTCGTAGTCTTATGACGAAGTCCATGGACTTCGGTTCACGGTTCTGTCAGAATGGGGAGTGGCTGCAAACTTCCGGGTAGTCGTGTGAGATAGGACTTTTGCCGGTAACACGTTTTCTTGGACTTGCAGAAGTTGGCCATGTTGGATTCCATCTTGTCCCCCTTGTAGTGTTTTGCCAGCTTCTACAACGTCCTTTCTTCTCCAGAATAACTACCGGGACCGGTGTCATGGGAATCTTTAAGCAGCATGCGGTGTAAATCAACGCTTGGGGGAACGGCCACCTGGTGAGTGAATCATTGCCGCCAATAAGGTACATCGTATCCGCTCTGTTGGTCGTAGAGTTGTGTGAACAACTGCTCAAGATACGGGTCTCACTACAGCTGTAGTGTTGCTGCCTCAACCATTAGATCTGGTCAACGGCTGAGCGCAACTGCTTGGTCAGTTTTTCTTGGTCGGTACTCAATATCGTACTCGAGCCCGGATTTGAGGAACTCCATCCATCGGATTTGACGTTGACTGAGCTTTGGCTGCATGTTCAAAAAGTTTAGCTCATGATGGTCGGTGCGCACGATGCATCGGTGGCAGTCAAGATAGCATCACCATCTCTTAAATGCATGTACGACCACTAGCATGCCCTTCTTGTGTACAGCATGGTTGAGTTCCGGACCCCGCAGTTTTTGTGACATGTATACGACCAGTTGCTCTTCATTGTCGTGATCTTACGGGAGGTCCACGCCGATGGCTCGATCTAAAGCGTATGTAACCATGATATAGTCGACCATTGCATTGGTAGGGTTGCCACTGAGGTCAGAGCATACCGCAAAGTGGAGAACGCTTCTTGTTCGCAATCTCCCCATTCCACTCATTTTCTTTGCGAGTGAGATTGAAGAAAGGTGAAATTTGGGCTTAATCTCCGAGGAAGCGCCTGTACTACTTGCAGAATCTGAGGAAAACTTACACTTCTCAAATGTTGGTCGGCGTCGGCCAATCACCGACTGTTGCCAATTTTTCTTTATCCATGGTGATCCGCCCATCCTTGATGATGTGACCCAAAAACCCGATCGAACAGCGACCGAAGTTGCACTTTGACAGTTTTCTCAAATATATCTCTCTTTGTAAAAATTTGAAGCTTTTGTAAGATGTCCATCATGCTCCTCCACGGTGTGGCTGTACACCGGGATGTTGTCAATACATACCATGACAAAATCATCAAGGTATGGACCAAAAATGTTGTTCATTCTGCCTTAAATGTTGCTGGGGTATTCGTAAGTCCAAACGGCATGGCCATGAAATCAAAATTCCCGCAGCGTGTTCGGAATGCCGCCTTCTTGATGTTGGCCTCTACCATGCGTATCTGGTGGTAACCGCTGCATAGATCAATTTTGGTGAATGTTTGAGCCCCTCGGAGTTGGTCAAAAAGTTCATTGTCTGAGGGAAGAGGGTAACGGTTCTTGGTGGTATCGTCAATCAACGCCCGGTAGTCCATGCACATCCACATTTCACCAGTTTTCTTTATTACGAACAGTACTAGTGCCTCATATGGTGACGTGCATGGGTGCATGAACCCTTCATCGAGCTTCTAGTCAAGCTAGTTTTTCAGCTCGGTCAGCTCGGGAACGCCCATCCGATAGGCTCCTCAAACTGAGGGCCGGCTGTCCGGTTTCAGCTTGATGCGATGGTCGATGTCGCATCGAGGTGGTAGGAAATTTGGGAGTTTGTCGGGAAAGGCGTCCGCAAACTCTTGAATGAAGGATGCGAAATCTTTGGGTACCTTCGCAAACTTTGTTGATGCCAATGAGGCAGATGAGGCTGATGAAGCCGATTAGTCAGCTATTGCCGCTTCCGCTTCCTCCATTAGCTTGAGATGTACGAGCCACGAAGCGGCTCCTCTTCCTACAGAGTACTTGACCACATTGTGTGGTATTGGCTACACAGGTTGTCGGCTTTCGGTTGATGCGGCTTCCTCTGTTGCGTCCACCTCTGATGCTTCCATTGTCGTCTTCCGCCCCAGGCGCGGAACTTGTCGTTTGGTGCCAGTGATTTACATGTAGACTTTCCCACTATTCCAGTCAACCTGTGGGTTGTCTCAGTACGGGATACATCATCCGAAAATGATTTTCACTCATTAGACAGGACCTCCTGACTGTTGTATGCCATAGATAATCCATTTGTAGTCGTAGTGGTTCTCGGAGTCTCTTTATCTGCAATCTCCCATAGACGGTTTTTCCTTCAAACACCCCTTATTTGATCTGTAAACCCAGTGTGCGAACCATGTTCGTGCTTACAAAATAGTAAGAAGCTCCTCCATCAAATAGTGCCGGTACCATTCTGCAACTTTTGCAACCATGGGATTGCACTTCTAGCAGTATTGTCGATTGGTCATCCTCGTACCCCTCGTCAAACTTTGTGATCTCAGGAACCCGCTGTAGCATCGTAAGCCGTTCTGATGGGAAATCGTTTGGCACAGATTTCTCCTTACAAACAAGAGTCCCGCTTTTCACTCTTGCCCCTTGCCGTTTCCCAACTCATTTTTCTATGAATTCCCCCTCTTTTGGCCTGTTGCTTGCTTCAGCAGGTGCAAGTTTTATGCCCAATGTTTTTGTAGTTGTAGCAGGTGCACGTATCTCTCTAGTCGAAGGCATCCAATGCCGTCGGAGTTGAGGAGTCCTCTCACTGAATTTTCATGTTCCCACAATTGTGGAAAGGATGTCTCCAGTCATAGGATTTATGGATCCGAGCATTGTGATTGGCACTGTCCATCCTTTCTGCTGTTTCGATCATCCGCGGTAAGTTGTTTTGGATATCAAAAATGTTGATCGCGCACTGGATGTCTCCCTTTAGGCCATTATTCTAGTGAAAACACAGCTTGTCAGGGGCCATGTATGCACGAGTGATGATCTCGCGGAATCTCGACATGTACTCTGCCATGCTCAACTGCAGACGGAGACGCTGGAGCTTGTACAAAGTGTCAGGTTTTTCATTCAGCCGTCCAGATTGTGCAAGCATTGCACACAAGAACGTGTTCCAGTCGGTTGGTGGCATCAGTGCGTCTTGCCATTGTGGGTTGATCTGCTGCAAGGGTAGAACGCCTACGGTCATCGATATGAGATGGGCGCCATTGGCCGTTGATGAGGCCCCACCGGTCTTGTGCTGTCGTTGGATGTCCATTAGATCAGCTCACCAACTAAGTGTCCTGCCATGCAAAAGCACGGCCGGGAGGTCAATCTTCTTTCGATCATCGTTGACCCCAGCAATAGTAAAGTACGCTTCCATACTCGTCAGCCACATGCAGAACGTCTGTCCCTTGGAATTTCCAGGATTGAATGGTTCTGGAGGGGCCAGGCGAATCTTGGGTTTACTCAAAAGTTGGGCATTTCTCTTGACGAGTACCACCTCTTGTGCACTTGTATTGTGAAGAGCCTCCATGGCGACATTGAGTTGTTCGAGTAGATGGCTATAAATTCCTTTGAGCGTGGAGATTTAGTTTGCCAGTTGTTCATTGATCCTTGCTTGTTGTCCTGTGCCAGCTTTCATTCTTGCTGTCATCGTTGAGGCTATAGGTAAGGGCGGCTGGTTTTACCCTGCTGGATCCACGACCAGGTTGGTCGTCGGAGCCATAGGGGTCGATCCAGCTGCCACATAGCCTGCCACACCATCATTCAGTGTCGCTTCAAGGTTTGCGTGCATAGGCACGTTCTGCTCCTCCGTCGTCGAAGCCATCGCCGAAGACCCGTTGTTGGTTGTCGGGTGCTCTTGCTTGCTTCACGTCCTAGTCCCGAAGTCTGCAAAGTTTTGACGTGCGAGATGTGCTCACGTCTTGTGCGACGTAGTCCTCAAGATGGGTAAAGTAGTCGGATGCCTCTCCAGCACCACTGTACTCTGATACCAAGTGTTGTGCCGAACGCAACTTAGATGGTAAATAGGTAAAACATGCGGGGCAAAACACGATTGAATTTTTTGGGACACTTGAGCAATTTACAATGAGCGGTAAGTGTACTTCGATGAAAAGTTTAAAAATGATCGAACATATGTATACAAGTGTCCAGTTACGGATGAGACATAGTCGGGGTCGTTGGGTCAATTGTCAAGCAATGCGTGTGGAGTCGCGTCGTGAGTGGTTGGATGAAGAAAATCCAGTGAGGAGGGGGCTTCAAAGATCGACGGCAAAGATGCGAGATGCATCTTTATACATCTAGATATGTCTTGATTCATCGAGAAGTCGACCGAAAGGTTGTGACACTTTTGTCCTTGATTCTCAAAACTGGTCGAAGTTGTCAAGAGGTTCCAGAAGGTTTGCCAGAGGGCGAGGACAGTTGGCCACATTGCCCTTGACCATGAAAAAGTGAGGCATCAACGTGCAGTGGGCTATTTGTGTAATGACAGAAATTCCCACACAGAATTTTTGTCACAAAATTAGGGACTCGTATACATCTGGTACGTAACAGTGGGTCAGGGAAGTTGGCCAAAATGCCCTCAGCCGAGCAGCGGAAAAATCCGGAGGTCCACGCGCGGTGGGCCATGAATGTAATGACAGGAATGTGAAATAGCAAAGTTCATGGACTCGTGTACATCAGGGACGAAAATCTTCACCCCCTTTCAGCCGCAATATCCCGGCATGTTAGTAGACGTAGTCGGGTGACGATTGTAGCAGCCGTCGATCGCATGATTGATGTCTCAGAGGCCATCAAAGGGCTCCCAGCTGTTTTTCATGGCATCATTAACAGTTATACTCTGTACCCCACTCATTCATCTACGTGGAGCTCAGCTCTGTGGTGAGAATAGGACAAACAAGGAGAGGAACAGTAGCATGTGTGTAGAGTTGGAGCAGTTTTTTTGGGTGAGTGAGAGCTACGTGGTCAAGCTCGCTAGTCGAGCCCACCCATCGGCCGGCAAGTTGTAGCTCGCCGGTGCATATCCTCAATGTGAGGGCACAACCCCCCATGTACCTCACATGCGTTCACTTTAAGGTTTAGTCCTAATCTCTGGCTGTCCAAACCAACAACTGTTCACGGGTAGGACTAAACTGAGTCAATCCCATGTTGCAATTCAAGAATGAACAATGAAAAATCCAGATTGTATTGGGACAAAAGAGGACACATAATCTTGCTGTTGGGAGGGAAGCAAACATGTGTGGAGCAGACGGAAGTGTCATCCGTGGCTGGTTGCAACTGCTCAGCAACCGCTGGACTCGCGTTCGGTCCACCAGTCTACCGTACCCTCCGCCTTAGTCTGCACGGCAATAGAAGTGAGCAGAGGGGTCATAGTAAGGTATGAACACAATATCACTGTTGAAGATTTGCCCCTCTGCATGCCCAAGTGTAGCGCCAGGAGGCGTCGGCGAGCCACCAGAGAGATGAAAATCCTCGTAGTTGGATCTACTGGATCAAAAGATTTCTCGGATCCTCCAATGGAGGATTTCCCTTATAAGTGGACAAGACACTGAATCCGGTGGGAGTTGTTTCACCGGAATCGGACAATTAACGAGGGATATGTGGGTTTCCAAAGTTGGAGTGTGCGCCGCGGCTCTGGGATCCTGCCATGGTTCGACTGCCGGTGAATAACTGACCGGAATGAGTAACAAAATTCCATCAGGTGATTTGGCTATGGAAGGCTGCCGAGGCGTCCGGTGGATGATTTACCGGATGTCAATAGTGTAATTTGTTACCGAGGGACTTCGCCAAAATCCTCGCTTGGAGTCCAAAAATCAGTAGTACAATCAGTCAAAGTTTTGACAACAGGTCTGCGAACAAATTTCGAACCACATCGATCCCCATCACCAACCTTGATGATTAACTCATCAAAACAGATCCCAAAGGTGCGAGGGGCACCACCACTTGATGTAGGGACATCTACGCCACAGGAATGGTGTTTTGATGGGTCTTTGATGTGCAAGGGCGCCTCGGCGAGCGACGTGGTGCACGCCGCCGACTGAGCGGCTGGTTTGGGGTACTACTGTGATTAGGATCACCACAGCGGGACCTTCGGTGATCCGAATCGCACACGGTTTTGTGCTATGGAGAGCTCATGACTAGAGCTACAATCTTTGGATCATGTCCATGACCAAAAAATAATGCAGAAGTTTGTTATTCCCTTCGTAAAAATGGCTGTCTCACAACTCCCTTCCACTCCCACAAACGTAGCGTGAGGCAACCAAAAAGCTAACGCTTAGACTCAGAACCCACGACAGAGAAAGCCATGAACACCAAATGCAGAACCTGTTGGGGCACGTTGGAAGTGCCTCCCTCCAGGGGCCGTTTTCTGACAGATGGTTATGGGCCCACGGTCCTGACCGGTCTACAAATCACTCACAGCTTTCACAGCAGACGTGACTGTTGTCGGGGAGGACACCACCGTCAAACTTTGATGTCCTAGAGTTGAAAACTGTGCAAATGGCGCAAAAGGAATCGTAGTCCATCCAGAAGTATGCGGGTGGCCCTGGCTACAAGCTATGGAGGTGGCACTTCAACCTATACCTTGTGCATAAAGGGCTGCTGGAGGTCATGAAAGGAACAAAAGTCCTCGACAAAGTGACGGTGATGGAAGCGTAGGAGGCATTTGCAAAGAAGAACACGGAGGCGCTCATGCTGTTGGTGTCCAGGAAGGCCGAGTCGCAATGGGGCTACTTCCACGGCTGCAAGCTGGCAGCCGAGGCATGGAAGAAAACTCTGTGTCATCGATCAATCCAAGTCGCTGACAAACAAAACATTTGTCATGGAGTGATTCCTGACAGTGAGAATCGGGAAGGGAGATGATGTCATCTCCGCCATGCAGCAGATCGAGTCATTCGCCTCACAGGGCAATGACGTGGGGCGGAAGATCAACACGCAACTGCATGCGATGGCCCTCCTCATGGCCCTTCCTGACAGCTGGAGCCCTCTCATCACCGTCTTGGGAGGATGGAAAAAGGACAAGCTCACCTATGGTGCAGGCGGAGAGTACATCTGCAATGAGGCGCAGTGACGGAGTTGCCGGGAGTCCTCGTCTTCCTCATCAGCCCTCGTCACCAAAACACAAGGTGGTGGAAATGGGGCCAAAGGAGGTGGCGGGTATGGCGGCGGCAAGAAGGGCGCCAAGAAGGGTGCGTGCCATAACTACGGCAAAGGCCGGCGGCAAGGACGCCAAAGGCAAGAAGGCGCTCCTCAACGGAACTCGAAACCATTACCTCATGGAGGCTGACCGGCAATGCCTTGACTCTAGAGTGGAGAAAGTGCATGATGCCTGGACTGCTGTGACGGTAGCGGCTGACGCACCATGGCGAGCGTCATCTACTGCTTCAACTCCTGCCACGTATACGAAGTGCTCTGTGGCCCATGATAGAAGCAAACCTCTGTCAGCCATCTCTTGAAGAAAGTTCAAGATGAAGTTGTCGAAATATTTGGCGTACTTGCGACCAACACCAATCCTGATGGTGTTGAACGCCATGAGTTTACCTGGCCGATTCTTCCCTGGGGCCCTCTACGGCCACATCGCTCGCCACCACTAGTCAGCCGGCGCCTTGTGTCCACCCTGGCATAGGGAGTTGAAGTTCGACAGGCACTGTGATGTTGTTTCCATGGTCGCGCTTTCAAAGAGAGTGGTCTCTAGCTTCCGGGATACGCACGTGAATCACGAAGAAAGGGATTGAAGTCGATGATGTATTCCTCAGGGACAGCCTTCAGGAGACTGTAGGTGGCGCAAGCACCGGTTGCCATGTCCTGGGAGTCTGTATCCTGATACTGGACAGTGTAGTGCGGGTATACCCCCTCTCTGATTGCCCACATATTGAACCGTGGCTCCCAGGTGGTGTAGCTATCCTCCTGCCGGTAGGCAAGGGGGTTGGTCTCAAACCACTTGGGAGGCTTTGTCGTTGGCAGAGCTGCAAGGACAGCTTGCCCTGGTGACGGAGACAGGAGATCTTCTCTTAGTCCCAGGCTCATGCAGAGCATCTGTTCCTCTAGGGAAGCTAGGTCTGTGGTTGCCCTCGGCATGTCGCTTAGGACCGCTTTGCCGATTGGTACTGCTTTATGCACTGAGAAAGTTTGACACCATTTTTGTGACTGTGCGAGATGCAAATGTAGCATGCCTTCCTCATCAATGTCGTTTGAGTCCGACTCTGGAAGGTTGATGGATGGATCGACATCAAACCCTTCTAACAATGCATCAACATCGGCTGCAACTGCATTCTCAACTGTCATCTTGTCATTGCGTAGTGCATCACGGATTAGCTTCTGTTGACGATCATGTTGTTGCAGATTCTGCTCCTAATCCTGCTGCTACTACTATTGTTGTTGCTCCTGCCACTACGGTTGTTGTTATTGTGGCTTGACTGCATCTCACAATAGCTTGAACAAATCATCCATCTGCTTGGCCATCTGTTCAGGCTGTTGGGCCTGCTGCTTGCGCAGCTCACGCAGACCCCAAGCCAGCCAGCCAAGGCTAGACGGGGATTCCTCCCACGTCGTACCCGGTGTTCCACCATTCACACCGGAGGCAGTAATGCCAGCTTTCATAGTGGAGCCGGCACTACTGACTTTGATGGGTGTGCCCTTGGGCATGGGGCTGCGTGGGGTGCAGCAAGCATGTACTATTGTTACCGACACTGCCGTTGGGTGGCAGACGCTGCCAGAAAAATTTGGTAGTGTTTTCCCCACACAAGTGGGCATGGAATATGTGACGAGGCCTTATTCAACCTCAAAAGCGGCTGAAGGATCCCACCCCCACGCTGCCAAAAACATTTCGGCAGCGTTTCCCCCACCCCAGTAGGCGTGGGAAATCTTTAAGAGGCCGTGAGGTAGTCTGTGGGTACCTGAACCACCCCCACCCAACATAGGAAGAGAGGGGAGCCCAGCCAAAAGGGGGAGGGTATACAAAAAGTGATCCAACAATGCTCCTGTTGCTGCTGCTACTACTGCTATTGCTCCTGTTGTCGTGCCCAACAATGGTTGCCTCAAGCCACCTCAGCATCGGTTGCTACGCACGTCACTAATGTCCCTATAATGCGGTTTCTCCTGTCGTTGTGACTGGCTGCTACTACAACCCATTGCTACAACCGTGCCACCGCTTCTTTCACAACTGCGGATGGGCAGCCGTCGATGCAGCTGTTGCCCACTGCTGTTTCTGCTGGGTGCTGCTGTTGCTTGCTACTAAAATCTGACATGCCTGCCACCGGCTACTGCTATTTCACACTGATGCATGCTAAAACTGCTACAGCTGCTGCTCCAAATAGTTGCTGGTGGTACCACGGCTGAGCAGCCGTCACTGCGGTTGTTGCCAGCTGGTGCGGCTATTAGCTGCTGGTGCTGCACGCTGCTCCAAGCCGCCGCCACTGCAGCTCCTGCTCAGCGCAGCTGCTGGCGGTGGTGCTGGGGCTAAGCCAATGCGGCTGCTGCCCGCTGCTGCAGCCGCTGGATATCACCATCGCCCGCTCTTGCACCTCTCCGCCACTGCATTTGCTTCTCTACGTAGCTGCCACTACAGCTGCTGCTTCGTGCTACTGATGCTGCCGCTAATGATCCGCGCAACTGCAACCCCGCTCAGTCTCCACTACGGCTGCTGCTCGGCGGGCCCTCCTAGGACATTGCCATGCTTCTCAAGTGCAACACAAAAAGCTCTGGCTCATCTGCTCTGATACCAAAACAGTCATACTCTATGACCTTCCCCTCATTCACCTAGGTGGAGCTCAGCTCTGTGGTGAGAATAGGACAAACAGGGAGAGGAACGGTAGCATGTGTGTACAGTTAGAGCACTTTTTCTGAGTGAGTGAGAGCTATGTGGTGGAGCTCGCTAGTCCAGCCCACCCGTCGGCTGGAGAGTTGGAGCTCGTCAGCGCTCATCCTAAACGTGAGGGCACAATCCCTCATGTACCTCACATGCGCACAATTTCAGGTTTAATCCTAAACTATGCCTGTCCAAACCAACAAAAGTTTGCGGTGAGGACTAAAGTAGGTCACTATGATGTTGCAGTTCAAGCATGAATAATGAAAAAGCCAGATTGTTTTGGGACAATAGAGGACCACATAATCTTGCTTTCGGGAGGGAAGCAAACATGTCTGGAGGAGGCAGAAGTGTCACCGGTGTTGGCTTGCAGCTTCCTGGCAACTGCCAGACTCGCCTTTGCTACCACGATCTTCCGTATCCTCCACCTCATCATGAGTCTTTGTGGCAATGGACGTGAGCAGAGTGGTCACAGTAAGCTATGTATACAACATCAATCATAGCCATGGAACTTGACCAGATAATTGACCGTTTTTCCATGGCGTTGATGTCTACGGGTGTCTTCAATCACGCAGTCTATATCCCCGTCCACTTGTATTGGAGGTGGAGGTGCGACGTCTTTATCGATGAAGTTTGTTCTGGGGTGTCGATGATGCTTGATCTTGTTGATTTAGAAGACTGATGAAGTCGATGGATTTCCATGCTTTCACATAGGCGAAGTCGGCCGACAACAGGGTCTTGCATTCAATTAATCTCAAACGGTCTCAACCAGTGGGGATTGAGTTTTGCAAAGTCCTCTCCTTGTAGTTTGATGTTGGCTGGACTGAAGTTGCGATAGCTAGCGCTGAACAAGACATTGCTATGACGTCGTTCAGCTGCTCGCTTCATAGCTGCTTGAATTTAGCGAGAGTCTGTCGTGTTTCCTACCAAAGGCTTGCAAAGTCCCTTTGATGGATGTCAACCACGGAGATGCTACCCTGACTTTCTAAACCAGCCAGTCTGGCGGGAAATCTCATCATAAACCACTTTGAAGGGGATTTTTACCAGTCGTGGTAGAAGCAGTGGAGTTGTATGCAAGTTTGGCAATTAGCAGCTTGGTTGTCCAATCATTGACGTGCGGCTTTCATAACTTGCGGAAATGTTGTTCAATTATCTGGTTGGTCTGCGCTGTTTTTTGTCAGTTTGAGAATGGAACACCGTTGATAGGTGCATCTGACTCACATGACACATCATCAGTTCATGCCAATAACGGCCAGTGAAGCTACCGTCTTTTTTGTTTATGATGGTATGCGGCACACCAAGAAGCCGTATGATCTAGTTTAGAGCAGCCACGCTGTTCCTTCTGCAATGACGGCGGTTGTCAGGATGAACTGCGGCATTTGAAAAAAAACTCCACCACGAAGAGATTTGTGTCATAACCCTGGGGATGGCAGGAAGTCCCATGACAAACTCCATGCTCATGTCGGCCCACAATTCCGTCACAGTACGTAGGGGTTGGAGTAGATCGGGCAGTCCCGTGCAACGCAATGTTTTCTTCTAACAGTTTTCGTTTGATTTGCAGACGTTTGACATGTGCAGCTACACCTTGTCCCACCAGTAGTATTTTGCCAGCTTCTCGAGTGTCTTGTCCTCGCCTGGACTGGTGTCATGGCATTCCTCCAATTGTATTGTTCTAAGCTCCTTGTTTGGTGAAATGACGACCAGGTGAGTAAATCAACGTCGCCAGTAGGGGTCGTCAAACGAGAACTTGGTTTTGTTGTACCTGCCAAAATCCTCGTAACCCTTCGCGAACAGCCTTACGAGGTACGGGTCTCCTTCAACAAGCAACGTGCTGATCTTGGTCATTAAATCTGGTTGCCAAGTCAGACCATCCACCGGATTAAATTTTCTAGACCGGTACTTGATGTCGTTATCGAAGTTGGACTCGAGGAACTCCATCAGTTGAGTTTTTGTGACATGTACGCAATGGGTTTTTCTCCACTACCATTGTCTTGGAGAACAGCTCCGATGGCTCGATCAAATGCGTCATTGGCCATGGTGCAGTCCATCGTTGGATCCACCAATCTTCATGTTGGCATTGAGGTCAGAGCATTTCTCAAAGAGCTAAACACGTATCTTAAGAATTGTTGAACTGATTGAGAAACTTTCAACTATTCAACCTTTTTTTTTGTCCTCCCAATTCCACTCGCTGGTTTCTTTGTGATATTGGAGAGAGGAGCTGACACTCGACCGTAATCTTTTACGAATCAATGGTAATAGTTGTAGAAGCCCCAAAATGCCTGAACGTCCCAAAATCTTTGCAGGCCTTGGCCAATCAGCAGCTACCTCCACCTTTTTCAGGTCCATGGTGATTCATCTGCTACCGATTACATGGCCCAGAAACTCGATCGAATGAAGTCGTGTTTTGAGATTTTTCCAAAAAAATCTTGTTGATCGTGTTGATTGACAATGTCAATCTCCATTGTGGTCATTGGCCATTCGATTCCTGTAGCTGAGTACTTTAGTCAGTGCTATCAATGTAATCAGCTGCTATTATCATTTGTGAAAGGTCATCCTCGATGCCAAAAATGGCAATTGCCTGCCAAGCGTCGCGCTTGAGGCTGTTGTAGTAGAAACACAATTCATCATGGGTGAGGTCACTGCTCGTGATAATTTTGCAAAAACGCCAAATGTACTCCGTCATGCTCGACTGTTGATGCAGATGTTGGAGTATGTATTTTGCGTCAGACTTCTCATTTGGCTTCTCAAAACAAGCAAGAGTAGCACACGTGAAGTCGCTCCACGTTTCTGGTGGCGTGAGAGAGTCGTGCCACGTCGGACTAATCTGCTCGAGGTGTAGTACGCCTGCAATCGACAACGCGAGAGCGGTCGCCTGAGCCGTGGATCTGGCTCCGCTGGTCTCTTGCTCCCGTTGGATGATGTTTTGATCGTACAACAAACTCAAATCCGTGCCACGTAAAAGCAAGGCCACGATGTCAACTTTCTTCTTGCTATTGTTGACCTCAATAGTGGTGAAGTACATCTCCAGACTCATCAGCCACATCCTATCCATCGGTCCCTTGGATTTTGCAGGATCAAACGGCTCAGGAAGTGCCGATTAAATATGGGGTTCACTCAAGATTTGCAAACTTATCTTGGTGAGGACTATTTTGCATGCACGTGATACCCAAAGTTCCTTCATTGCCATGTTGAATTGTTAGAGCAGATAATAATCTAAGCTCTTGAGTCCCGAAAGCTTCTGATACAGGTTTTTTTTCATTCGCGCTTGTCGGTCGGTGCCTCTCATTGTGCCGAGTCTCATCCCGACAGGCAGCGGCGGAGGCAAAGGGTTTGTCAAGCCCGAGAAGTCCATCACCTGGTTGACCGTCAGGTTTTTTTATGTTGTTCCATTTATCGCAAAGGTCGCCGCTTTCGTCTGGTTTTCTTGGCATGCTTTGGTGTTTGTACCTACTAATCCTCTATCGCCAGAGTAGTCACCAAGGACTGCTGCTCCTTGCCGGTTGCGCTTGCTTCCTTCACCATTTTTGTCATAGAGTCTCCAATCTTCTGGACAGTGGAAACGTGCTGAAGACCAGTGCAAGGTTTTTGCAAGGTACTTAATGTGTCGGTTGTCCCTCCAGTGTCGATACGCTCTGATACCAAGTGTTATGTCGCCAGAAAGTAGGTGGTTCACAGGGATGAGGTGTGAAACAAAAGACAATGTGAGGATTTGGGATAAATGGATAATTTTTGTTAATCAGTAAGTGTAATTCAATGAGAGGTGCGAGTGATTCAAGCACATGTATACAATGTCGAGAATGAGAATGAGGCACATGTCCGGTTCTCAGTCCTTGAGCCAAGTGATGTGGGCGAGGTCATGCCATGAGTGGTTGCTTTGAGAAGCTCTGCCGAGAATTCAGGAAACAAACGCGCATCATTAGTGGGTACTTGTGTTTTTACCACCTGGCCCTTGGTATTCTCTTAATCCCTAGCTCTACCTAACAGGCCACTGAAAACAAAAGGCGTGCCTTTGTAAAAGTCTAGGGCCTTCGAGAAGTTTACCAAAAAAATCAAAACATTGATATAGTTTGTGAAACTTCTGTTGACCTTTCTGGAAGGTGGTTGAAGTTATCAGAATTCAGAACAGAACACCGGAGGTCAAGACGGTTGGCCAACATTCCCTCGGTAGATCAGCGTAGAAATCCCGAGGTCTACGCCTGCTGGGCCATGAGTGTAATCACACAAATATCCACTTCTGAATTTCAAGGACTTGTGTACGTAAGGGATGTAGTCGTAACACCTCTCACCCTTTTAGCTGCAACATCCCGGCGCGGTAGCAGACGTAGGCCGTTGATGACAATAGTAGCCGTCAATCAGGTGATTGACATCTTGGAGGTTCTTACAGGGATCCAAGCTATTGTATGCTGCGTAGTAGCCATGCCACTTGACCAGATACTCGGTAATTTTTTTCACAGCATCAATGTCCAAGGATATCTTTAATCACATACTCTGTATCTCCATCCACTTGCACAGGTGGTGGTAGTACAAAATCTCTACCATGGAAGTTCATGTTGGGGTATCAATAGTGCTTGAGCTTGGTGATGTGGGATGAATTTCCATGCTACTAAGTAGGCGGAGTTGATGGACAACAGGAATCTTTATTTGCTTGATTGCAAAGAGTCCCAACTAGGAGGGCTTCAACTTTGTGAAATATTGTTCTCCGAGCTGAGGAGGACGCAATCGCTTGTGCTAAATACGTCATTGTTACCATGTCTGTCGGACGCTTGCTTTATAGATTCTTGTGTCTTTGCGAGGGTCTATCTTGCTTCCCCCAAGACACTAGAGAAGTCCCAACAATTGATATCAACCTTATGAATGTTGCTCTGATTTTGAAATCCAACTGGTGTGGCAGGAGATTTGCCGTAGACCACTTCAAATAAAACTTTACTCTTTGCGGTGGAAGATGTGGAGTTGTATAGGAGTTTGCAAATCTGTATTGTGGCTGCCCAATCGATGCCGTGTGGCTTGTATCATGTATAAAGAAGCTGTTCAAATTACTAAATGGTCCATTTTGTTTGCCCGTTGGTTTGAAGATGGAACACCGTTGATACCCAGATCCGACTTCTGTAACTCATCATCACTTCACGCCAAAAGAAAAAAGAAAAGAAAACACTGAGCAGCTGTCTCTGTCGTTGATAATGGTACAAGGCACGCCCTGCAGCCATACAATCTGATTTAGAAACATTCGCGATGTTCCTTTTGCGGTGGCCATCGTCGGGATGAAGAATGACAATTTAGAAGACCTCTCCACCACAACGAGGATGGCGTCGTCTCCCTCGACATGTGTCATGAAGTCCATGTTGATGTCGACCCGCGGTTTCATCAAAACAGGTAGTGGTTGGAGCAGACCAGGTGGTTTTGTGCGACGGGATTTTTGTCTCTAATAGGGGTCACAAGATTTGTAAAAGGCTGGTGCAACGGTCTGGATCTTGTCCCGCAAATAGTATTTTTCTCTTCGTTTTTAGCGTCTTCTCCTCGCCAAAGTGTCCACCTAGACCGGTGTCATGAAATTCTTTCAGTAGCATTCTTTGTAGCACCTCATTCGATGAAAAAATGACTTGGCCTGTGAATTTCCATCGCCAGTAGGGGTAATCAAACTAGAACTTGGATTTGTCCTACCTGCCAAACTCCTCGTAAACCTTTGCAAACAGCCTCACAAGGTACGGGTCTCGTTTGACGAGTGACGTAGGCCATCAAATCGTATCACCAACTCAGAGCAACCACCGGATTATGTTTTCCTGGTCGGTACTCCATGTCATAACTGAAGTTGGACTCAAAAAAGTCCATCCATCGAGCTTTTCCACTGCTCAGATTTGACTGATTCATGAAATGTTTTAGGACATGATGGTCAGTGTGGACAATGCAACTTTGGCATTCCAAGTAGCACCGCCATGCTTTAGACGCGTGCATGACTGTGAGAATTTCTTTCTTGTGCACCGCGTCGTTGAGTTCTGACCGGTGCAGTTTTCTCGGCATGTAAGCGACCGGTTGTTCTCCACCGCCATTGGCTTGGAGGAGAACCGCTCCGCTGGATCGGTCAGACATGTCGGTAGCCATGATGTATTCCACTGTTGGATTTTCCAGTCGTAAGGCTGGCTCCAAGGTCAGAGCATTTCTGAAAGAGATGAACGCTTCTTGTTCACTGACCCCCCAATTCCACTTGGTGCTTTTTCGAGTGAAATCATATAGAGGCATCGATACTCAAGTAGAGTCCTTTACCAATTGACAGTAGTAGCTGCAGAAGCCCAATAACACTTAGACGTCCCAAATGTTTGTAGACGTCATCTTGAAAGCGACTGCCTCTATCTTTTTTGGGTCCACGGTGATCCGTCTGACGCCAATGATTTGGCCCAAAAACTTTATCAAACGGCAACCAAAGTTGTAGTTTAAGCGTTTTTCAAAATATTTCTCTCTTTGTAAAACTTCAACAACTTTTCAAAGATGTCCATTATGCTCCTCCGGGATGTTGTTGTATTCCAGGATATTGTCAAGATAAACAACTACAAAGTCATCAAGGTACGGGCAAAAAATGTTGGTCATCGTCGCCATAAACATTGCGGGAGAATTGGTGAGTCCAAATGGCATGACCGTGAACTTGACATGCCCGTATGTGGTGTAGAATTTTGTTTTCGTGACGTCTTTATCAGATACGTGGGTCTGATGATAGCCACGGCGTATGTCCATTTTGCTAAAAATTTGGGCCATGTAGAGTTGGTCAAAAAGTTCCTTTGCTTGCGGAGGAGGGTATCAGTTCTTGATGGTCATGTAGTTCAATGCCCTATAGTCCAAGCACATCCGCATCTGTCTGGTTTTCTTCTTTACACAATTTACAGGTTCAACATATGATGATGTGGAGGGTCTGATAAATCCCTGACCAAGCATCTCTTCCAGTTGCTTCTTGAATTTGGTCAACTCATGATTGCTCATCTGATAGGTATCTTTCACCTTCAATCTGCTACCTGGCTTGAGTTTTATCTGATGGTCAATGTTCTGCTGCAAAGGCAGCTCTCGGAGTAGTTTGTCACGAAAACCCCCTTCAAACTCCTTAATGATTGTTGCAAACTCCTCCGGTTCAGCTGCGAAAATTTTCAAGTATCAAGGCCAATATAGACTCATCGGCAGCTGCAATTTCTTCCATTTCCCAAGCATCCACGTGGACTATCAACGTTTGAACTTGGCATTTTTTTCTTGTTGCAACTTCCTCTGCTGCTTCCACCTCAGCTGCTTCCTGTAACCGCAATTGCGTCATGGGTCACTCAACCGGAGGCAAGTAAAGCTTCCTGCCATTAATGCTGATATAGGTTGAATTGATCCTCTAGTCCACTTGCAAATTGTGTTGGAATAGGAAACTCAACCCGAGGATGATTTGTGGTCACTAATTGGACAAGTCCTCCAGGCCGTTACATTGTTTACATCTTCGATTTGCGGTCGCAGAGGTTCACAAAGTCGTTGGATCTGCATTCTTCAGTCAACAATCTTCCCTTAAACACTGCTACTTTGGTCTGCACATCCAGCTTCCCAGCCATGTAATTGGTCATGAAACTGTGAGAAGCTCCTCCATTAATGGCGGTACCATCTTGCAACTTTTTATAGCCCCTCGTTTGTACTTGTATCAATATCGTCGGTTGGTCGTCCTCGTGTCCCGCGTTAAACTTTGTAATCCCAAGAACCCTCGTCTGCGGCAATGTGAGCCACCCAGACGGGCGATCGATTGGCACAAAATAGTCTAACTAGACAAGATCCTCCTTGTCTACTCCTGCCCTTTGCCGTTTCTTCTCTTTGGCTTCCTCCTCTGCTTTATAGTTTACTGACGCAATATCCAAAAATTACACCAGGTATGGCCTGGCTTCCTGCAAGTCCAAGATATTTGTTGATCACATTGATCCATAGCCTCAATCTCCATTAGAGACAAGGTTTTTGTCGACAGTGAATTTCCTCTGCCACGATTAGAATCGTGGCTTTGGGGTCGCCAACCATTTGATTCCTGCGACCAAGCGTTGAGTTTGGCGTTGTCTGTCAATGCAATCGGCTACAACAATCATTCACAAAAGTTCATCCTGGATGCAAAAAATGGCAATTACTTGCTTAATTTCTCTCTTGACATTGTTGTAGTAGAAACACACTTCATTGAGGACGAGGTCGCTGCTAGTGATGACTTCATGAAAAAGCCGCATATACTCTGCCACACTGGACTAGTGATGCAAGTGCTAAATTCTGTAGCGCACAATAGACTTCTCTTTTAGCTTCACAAAGTGAAAAGAAGTAGCACACATGAAGTTGCTCCATGTTTCCACACAAGAGAGTCATGCCACGTTAGATTTATCTGCTTGAGAGGTACTACGCCTGCCTTCAACAATGTGAGAGCGGCTGCGCAAGCCATTCATCTAGCTCCGTTGGTCTCTAACTGTTGTTGGAAGGTCTTTAGATCAGATTACCTACTTAGGGCCGTGCCACGCAAAAGCAAGCCCGCGAGGTCAATTTTCTTTTTTTCGTTGTTGACCCCAGTATTGGTGAATTCCATCTCCAAAATATTCAGCAACATTCTGAGCATCAATCCCTTGGAGTTCGTGGATCAAACAGCTCGGGAAGTGTCTGTCGCATGTGGGGTTCACTTGAAAGTTGTAGATTTTTCTCGATGAGCACTAATTTGCACACATAGAAAATCAGAAGCTTTTATGTCGTCATGTTGAGTTGTTGGAGCAGATGGGTGTTGAGGCTCTTGAGTCCCGACATTTTCTAGTATAGATCTTCATTGATTCGGGCTTGCCGGCCGGTGCTTCCCATCTTGCCAGTTTTTGACCCAACGGGAAGTGGCAGAAGCGAAGGGTTTGCCGAGCCCAAGGGATCATCACCAGTTCAGCCATCGGGTTTGTCGGTTTTGCGTCATTTTCCGCGAGAGCTACCACTGCTATCTGGTCTGTCTGGAGAGTTTCCTTGTTCACGTGCTGTTGATCTTCCGTCACCAGAAAATTTGCCAGAGGTTGCTGCTTATCCCCGATTATGCTCGCTTTGTTCACCGTTGTCGTCACAAGATCTGGAATCTTTTGAACGGTGGAGTCCCGTTGAAGACTAGTACAAGGTTGTTGCCAGGTAGTTAATGTGTTTGTTCCCCTCCACTGCTGTTGCCCTTTGATACCAAGTGTTATGTCACGCGGGAGGTAGTTTTTTACAAGGGTGTGGTATGGGAAAAAAGACAGTTTGATGCATTGGGACAAATGAATAACTTGTATTAAGTAGTGAGTACACTTTGATGACAAGTGTTAAGTGCCTCCGGTACATGTATACAATGAAAAGAATCAAATTGAAGCATATGTTGGGTCCTTGACGCTCGAGCTGAGCGAGGCATGCTGGGTCAAGTCACAAGGAACTGCTTCGAGAAGCTCTACCAAGAAGTCATGGGGCTTCAAGAAGTTTGAGGTGCAGGTGATGTTGGAAAGTGGTCCAAGTTTTCAGAATCTTCTGGAACAGAACATCAGAGGTCAAGACAGGTGGCCGAAATGCCCTCGGCCGATCGGCATAAACACCCTGAGGAAGTCACAGTGGGCCATACATGTGATGACAGAAATGTCCACTCTCTGGGTTTCAGGACTCGTATATGTCAGGGACGTAACTATACCCAATATGCCAAGTACAACAAGAATGGCTTACAATGACAAGGTGCAAAGCAGAAGATGATGATTTTAGACACTCACATGTTTTGTAATAGGTAGTAATTGTGCTTCAATGGCAAGTGTTACAACTTTCAAGTGCATATCTACAATAGCGGAAAAAATAACAAGCTCAACATGGGTTTTTTGGTGCTCGCGTCGAGCAATGCGTGCAGCGCTGTGTTCTGAGTGCTCACTTGAAGAAACTCCAATGAGATGTCAGGGGATTCTATGTTAAGCCAAGTGGAAGGTGGTTTGTTCACAAGGATGAGATGTAGAGAAGAAGGTGATTTGAGGAATTGGAAGATTGGGACACTTTACACTTAGCAGTGAGTATAACTCAATGAAAAATGTCAGATATGTTGAACACATTTACACAATAGCGAGAACAAAACAAGGATTACCTTGGGTCATGGACGCCCAAGTCGAGGGACGCGTGCTACGTTGCGTCATGAGTGGTTGCTTTGAGAAAATCCATGTTGAAGTCTGGGGTTTTGAGAATATCGAAGCACATTCTTTAGAGAGTCCAACACGGTTGATAATTCTACCTAAGTGTATGAAAACCTAAATGCGATTCATGCACTTCTGTTTACTTTTCTCAAAGGTGGTCAAATGTGTCAGAAACTTTGGGAGCAGAAAACCGAGATTTGGAGTAGGTGGCCCAAATACCCTTGGCTGATCAGTGTACAATTCCTGAGGTGGACCCGTGGTGGGCCATAAATGTTATGACAGGAATACCCACTCGCCGATTTTAGGACCTCTCTTTACGAATCTGTTGCCGACTTTGAGCATCTCCTTGACTTGTTTTTCTCGGTCGGCACTTGGTGTCCTAGTTGAGGTTGGGCTTGAGGAAGTCCATCCATCAAGTTTCTCCATGGCTCAGGTTTGGATGCGTGTGTACTATCACCAATATCTCTTTCTTGTGCAATGTGTAGTTCAGTTCTGGCCCGCGTAGTTTTCTCAACATATACTCGACCAGTTTTTCTCCACCTCCATTGTCTTGGAGGAGAACGGCTCTGATTTCTCAATCAAAAGTGCCTATATTCATGATACAATCCACCATTGAATCCACCAATTGTAAGGTTGGCGCCAAGGTCATAGCATTTTTTAGAAAGTCGCATGCTACTTTCTTGCTATCCCCTCAACTCCACTTGGTGGTTTTACGAGTAAGGTCAGAGAGAGGCATGAAAACTCAGGCATAGTCATTTACGAATCGACGGTAGTAGTTGCGTAATTCCAAAAACACATGTACGTCTAGAACGTTTGTCCGTGTCGGCCAATCAGTGACTGCCTCCAATTCCTTTGACTCCATAGTGATCTGTCTGCCTCCGATGATCTCGCCCAAAAACTCAAATGAAAAGCGACCAGAGTCGCACTTTGAAGGTTTTCCATAGAAACTCTCTCCTTGTCAAACGTTGAGTATTTTTTGGATGTATCCATTGTAATCCTCAGTTGTGCAGCTGTCCACCAAGATGTTTTCAAGATATACAATGTCAAAGACATCAAGATACAGTAAAAAATGTCCTTCATTGCTACCATTAAGAATTGGAGGGATTTTGCAAGTCAGAACTTGACCATAAACTCAAAGTGCTTGTATCTAGTGTTGAATATTGTGTTCTAAACTTTCCCATCAGATATGCAGATCTAATGATAATCGTTGCGTAGGCTAATATTTGCAAAACAATTTTCCTTACGGGCAAAGGCTTCATTTCCTTGTGGAAGGAAGAATCGAATCTTTAATGGCAATGTTGTTCAATGTCAAGAAATCCATGTACATCCACATCTCGTCGACTTTCATTTTTCAAAAAGTACAAGTACAGTGTAGAGTAACGTGCATGGCTTGATAAATCCCTGGCCGAGCATCTCATCAAGCCATTTTTTAGTTTGGCCAGCTCGTGGTCACTCATCCGATAGGTCCCCTTGATCGTCAGTCTGCTGCTCGGATTCTGGTCTATCGCGTGATTGATGCTATGTTGTGAAGGTAACTCTCCAGGTTATTTTTCCGGAAACCCCTTTACACTCCTTGACTACAGATGCTAAATCCTTGTGAGACACTGCAAAGTTATCAGGTTTCAAGACCGTGAAGGTTTGCGTTGTCACCTCTGCTATCAAGATCTCCTCCACTCTCCTTTTTTCCACATGAACAAACCACGGTTGTGCTCCGCATTGCAGGTACTATTCTTCCACATTCAGTGACATCGACTGTGTATGAAATTTCTCAACCGCTACAACTTCCTCAAATGTTCGTTCTTTTCTGCTTCCGTACCTGTCGTTGCATCTTGGATCACTCGATCGAAGGTAAATGTCAATTCATTCCATTAATGTTGATGTAGACTGCTCTGCTACTCCATTGTACCTAAAGATTGTGTCGATAGAGGAAATCATGCCTGAGGATAATCCTGTGGTTACTTATAAGATAAGACCTCAAGACCGTTCTGTCGTACAGATCTGTGATTCATAGTCAAAGTGCTTTACAAATTTGGAGGATCTGAAGAACACTATCGACAGTTTATTCTTCAAACACCCCTAGATTGTATGCAAACCCAACTCCTTGACCATGTCGTTAATCCAGTAGTACTTGTACCATAATGCAATGTTAACAATTTCTTTGTTGTACTCATAGTAGTATCGCCAGTTTGTTGTCCTCGTACCCCTCTAACTTTGTGATCTCATGAATCGTCGTCTGCAGCCTCATGAGCCATTTAGATGGACAAGTGGCTAGCGTGGATGTTTCTAACTGGAGAGGAGGTTTGGCATCTACTCCTCCTCTTTTACATCTTTCGACTCGTCATGTTTTTCTCTGTGCCTTCTCCCTCGTACTGTTAACTTTTCCAACAAACGCATGAGATGTGCCCAACGTCCTGCAAGTCTAGCATAGTTGTTGATCACGTTCATCAATAGCATCAATCTCCATTAGGGACAAGGTCTTTGCCAACTACGATTTTGCTCCCTCACGATGTAAACTGTGGCTGTGGGATCACCAGGCGTGGGATTCAGGCATCTAAGTCCTATAGTCGGTGCTGTCGATGTTATCATCTGATGCAATTATTTGCGGAAGGTTGTCCTGGATGCCATACATGGCGATTACATGCTGAAGATTTTGCTTGAGGTTGTTGTAGTAAAACTAGAGGCCGTTAGGGACAAAATTATTACCAGTGATTATACTACAGAAAAGCCACATATTTTGTGCCACATTGGATGGCTGACATAAGCATTAAAGCTTGTAACGTGCGCCAGACTTCTCATTCGTTTTTTTAAGTCGTGCAATTATGGCTTACAAGGAGTCTTTCTAGTTTTTTCATGAAATCAGTGAGTTGTACCACGTCTGATTGATCTACTCAAGATATAGAACATGTACGGTCGCCAACGTGAGTGGTCGCGTACGATGTTGATCAAGCTCCATTGGTCTCCTAATGCAATTGGATGGTCTTTAAATCACACCACCAACTTAAAGCCGTGCCACACAAAAGCGAGGCCGCACAGTCAACTTTCTTTCTGTGGTTGTTGACCCCAGTAGCAGTGACGTACACCTCCAAAATTCAACCACATCCAAACTGCTGGTCCTTTGTAGTTTGCAGGATTGAATGACTCAAGAAGTGCTGGTCAAACATGGGGCTCACTTGAGAATTGAGTGTTTCTCTGGACAAGTACTTCTTCCTACGGCCACATTTTGCAGCTCCTCCATCACCGCATTGAGTTACTGGAGCAGATTGGTGTTGAGGCTTTCAAGTACCAACAGTTTGTGGTGTATGTCTCCATTGATATGAGCCTTTCGGTTGGTGCCTCTCATCATACAAGGTGTCGTCTTGGTGGAAAACAGCGAAGGCAAAGGGTTGGCTGAGCCCGAGGGATCCATTATCGGGTTCAGAGTCGAGGTCATCTGTGCTATGTCATTCACCATAAAAGTTTTCGACGATACCTGGTCCGCATGGAGACCATCTTTGAGCGCATTATATTGATCCTCCATTATCGAAGTCTTTGCCAGTTACTGTTGCTCGTTGCCGAAGTACACTTGCTCTGTTCACCATCGTCATCGCAAGGTTTATGAACTTCACGACAATGGAGATGAGCTGGACAGCTGTGAGGTTGTCTCCTTGGAGATAATTTGTCCGATGTCCCTCAAGTATGCCTGTGCTCTGAAAGCAAGCATTACACCAAGTGGAACATGGGTGGTTCATATGAATGAGGTGTGGATTAAAAGATGATTCAAGGAATTGGGACATTTGGATAGTTTATATGTAGTATTAGTAAGTATTATTTCATGAAAAGTGTCAAATGTGTCGATAAAAAATGTACGATAGTGAGAAAACGTATGGGGTACATCTTGGGTTTTGGGTTCTCAAGGCAAGCGACGCGTGCAATGCCACGTCAAAATGGTCATCTCGAGAAAGTCTGCGGAGAGGTTGTTGGGTTTGAGAGTATCGAGGCGCGACTTCATAAAATTCCAGCAACGTCAAGGAGTCAAGCAAATAGTATCAAAAACGTCAATGCGCTTTGTGACACCTTCCTTTATGGCTGGAACCATGAAAATGCTCCTTGCAATGTTACATCTTGTCTGTTTCCTCTCCTCTTTGTCTCTCCTATGCAACGTTGTACAGCATGGATGAGGGAGTGGTATCGTAACACCCATTTGCAGGAGCCATGACAGTTGGTGCTGATGGCTGCTGCTTCTACGGCTGTTGATGTGTAGCTGTGCAGTTGTAATGGCAGCCGTAACTCACTTGGCTCTCTTGTGCAGCAATGGAGTTCATGTGCGTACTTGTGGAGAACTACTGATGCTACAGCACTATTCCTGCTACTGTCCTGCTGTAGCAGCTGTTGCTAGAACTATGTTGCTACTACTGCCGCTTCTACTATTCATTGCTCCACTGTCATGCTATTGCTGCTACCGTACTGCTACTGCTCCACTAGTGCCACAGCTGCTTTTGCTATTGCATCACTATGGTGCTTCTATTGTGCTCTACTGCAGTTGCTGCCATGTGACTTCTGCCACACTCTCATGCTGCTCTACTGCTTTTTCTCTGTGCAGTTGCTACTGCTGCCATCGCGCTGTTATGCTGTTGTTGCCACCGGCGCTGCTACACTGCTTTTGCATAGCAGCTGCCGCTGTTGCAGCCTTGCTCTCACGCCGGTGCTGCTACTGCTGCTGTTGCCACTGTCCACTCAAGGTGGTAGTGTGGTGATGCCACAGCCGCTGACGTTACAACGTTGTCTATGCTACCGCTGTCTGCTGCGGCGGGTCAGCGTGGCGTGGTGGGGCCTCCCAAGACTGTGGCTACAACTCAGAATCTCATTGCTTTTGCAGGTACTGCGGCTTTGTTGCACAGCTCAGTGAGAAAGGTCCTGCTGCTTTCATGCCATGAGAAAGAACATGGAATCTTCCAAGCTGTGCTGTTTCTTACATGGCAACACTGTCCGGTCAGTTGACACACAAGCACGCAAGGCAGGTGCAAGAACGTAAAGGGTTCAACGAGGAAAGGCGTGCATCGTTTGTTACCTTCAAAATCTCAACGTGCAGAGAGACATGGCAACTGACAAGCACACAAGGTAAATATCTGTCGCAACGCACAGTACATGATGCACGCGGCCAGTGTGCCCTACACCATATCCAAAACCATTGTTTCTGCTGTAGCTCATTGCATCCGAATGCATAACCGTCTGAACCTATGGATGTAGTATCTTGAGCCAGATGCAACAACCGAAATGCATATGTCCGGCATCAACCGGAGAACACACGATGCAAAAACAAGCAAATCAAGCCCAAGGCCTGTCCACCGAGAAAACCCTGAAGGCTGCAAGGAAACGTGTAGAGTGCCACAACAAGGATCTGGGATGCCACAGCAGCTGACCCCCGGCTAAAGTAGAAGCAGGGGAGCAGAAGGGGGAGGATGTGTAGGAAGAAAAGGATTGAGGGGAGCAGGTTAGGGACAAAGCACGGGAGGGTGTATGTAGGAGCATAAGGAGAAGGGAATAGGGAAGGAGGTGAGAAGGAATGTGGGGACAAGGAAGAGGAAGGGGAGAGGAGGCGGGGAGTGGGAGGAGAGGGTGCAGAGGGAGGTAGGAGGGGAGGGGAGGGAGGGGACTTGAGGGAGGGACGTGCAAGGGGGGATTTGTTTTTAGGAGAGCATTAGACATGGGAAAGCAGAAGCCGGGGATCTGTGCAAGAAAGTGCATGCTGGGTAGGGGTGGGAATTGGAAGGCTGGGGATTGGGGGGCTCTAAAATGGTGAGAGCGCTGAGCAGGGGGAGTGCAACTTGGGAGCAGTGTGAGGAAAGGCACACTGGGAAGGGGGAGGGGGTGAGGGGGAAGGGAAATTACTAAGTGGAGATTTACAGGCAGCAGGACCTGTTTGGGGGCTTGGGGATGGGCACACAGCGAGGGATAAACACGCTGTGATGGGAAGTGGGAACTCGGTCAAGTAGAGAACCGAGGCCCATAAAGTTAGCTGGCAGGAAATGAGGGCACAAAACGATGGTCGTGTACCCTTGTTGACTATAGGGAGTCAACAAGAGTTCATGAGGTCAGCGAACCCATAAGCATGCGGCGGAAAGTGACCTAGGCATTTGGGCACTTGAGGGAGGCATGTAGGGAGTGAGGCAATATGGTAGGAAGATAGGGACAGGGGAGTGCGAATGAGGAGAGGGAGGGAGTGGGGGGCAGAGAGAGAGAGAGAGAGAGAGAGAGAGAGAGAGAGAGAGAGAGAGAGAGAGAGAGAGAGAGAGAGAGAGAGAGGGAGATGGGACTCTGAAAAGAGATAACATAGTTGAATATCCTTGAAAAAGTACAGTCAATCAACAGTACAATCACCACCATCATGCTGGCCTTGGGTTTTTCAAGACATGCCATGCGTAAGGTCCTGATGACCCATCAAAGAGCATGATGGAGGCCAGTGCCTGTTTTTTGTCGCAAGAACTATGGGTAACATGACAATTAGCACATGCACCTTCCATCAAACCCCACATCACCCCAACCTTTCATCCTCCTCCCAATCCCATACACAAGCTCCATACAAAACATGTCCCTTCCAAACCCCTTCCCCCCTTCCATCACAACTCACTCCACACCAATAAAAAAGCACCCCAAACAACAGCCCCATCAACAGCACGTGATCTTTCTGAGCCCCACAAACCTGGTACCCTGCAAACCTCACATTCCCCACAAAACATGTCGGTTAGTCTGCATATGAGGTCAACTCTGATGTTGCAGCTGCACTCAAGGCAAAGCCTTGGCAGCTGCAGGGAAGATGGCCTTGATAGCCTTGATTGCAAGGTCCTTGATGAAGTTCTTGATGATGTCCAGAGGGTTGGAGATGTCAACGCTGAAGGATGGGTTCACCGTTGTGCTGCCGAGCTTTACGTTGATGGAGCCACTGACAACGAACTTGCTGGGGCTCTTAGAGATCTCAAATCCAAGGGAGAAGGCATTGATCTGGAACCACGATGGGTCGCCAATGGCCTTCAGGCCGTCGGCGATGCCGTTGAGTGCGCCTTTCACGGCATCGAGAGCAGCATTTGCGGTGAACTGCAGGACAGCCAGAACAACAGCACAGATGAACTCACAGACACGGGCATGGAAACGTGTCGAAACGATGGAAACTTAGGCCTGACCATGAATCTACCTAGTCAGCAAAAAGGCATGGCAACATCAGCAAAAAGGCAACGTCAGCAAAAAGGCATGGCAACGTGTGAAAATGATTCAAAGTGAGGGCAACACATGTGACATGTTTTCACTCCTTTCTGGAAGAGCAAGCAGCAGATCACATTGATTCTTGTGGAGGAACAGAAATGTGATGACAGGAACAATCTAGATGGACACAAAAGGACAATTCAAACAAAACCAAAGACAGGTTGTCCCTGACCAGCTTGTGTAGCACTGACAGCACCCTGTGCCGCGGCCAAGGTCGTGTTGGCAGGCAACACACACACACACACACACACACACACACACACACACACACACACACACACACACACACACACACACACACACACG
>SZWC01002353.1:222798-235281 GCA_023375785.1 Penium margaritaceum | reverse complement strand
CCCATCAGGTCTTGACCCTGGACCTCTTGCCTTTTTCTTTTCTCAGGCTAAGGCATGGAGCCATCACCCATGCGCACCCAGACATCGACGGTCCATGACCCCCGAAACTTCGAAAATTCATATCTCCGAATCAGACCGTTGGATCGGCCTCAAACTTGGACCGTAGCCATTTTTCCACCTTATCTTTCCAATGGTGAAGTCGGATCGGCAATCGGAGCAGGCATCTGGTTCTTTCCTGGAACTTGCTCCTGTGGACCTGAAACTGAGCCAGATGGCTCCTTTCCCAACATCCAGCAAGGTAGCGGAAGATCCACTTCACTACTTTCTGGTACTCAGGTCCACGATTAGCCATGTGCTGACTCACAGGGCTAACATCTTGTGCGAGGTCCGGCCTGGTTACAACCATCACGTACATAAGACTGCCGACAATACTCTTGTACATTTGCTCCTCAGCAGCATCCGCTTCTCCATTGAAGCTCACGAGGTACTGCCGCGTCTCCACAGGCGTACCGATGGGTTTTGCCTCTTCCATGCTGAGCTGCTACAAGACATACTTGATGTAGCTTCTCTGTTCCAATGAGAGAGTGTGTGATTTGCAGTCACACGTGATCTGGATACCAAGGAAGTATGATGCCTCCCCGAGATCAGACATCTAGAAGCGCTCCTACATGTCCTTCTTGAACTCCTGTAGTGCAGACATGTTGTTGGAAAGGAGGAGCATGTCATCCATGTAGAGGATGATGATGAGCACCTCATGAGCATGCTTCCAGCGATAGACGCTGTAGTCACACTCACTGCGCTCAAATCCCATGCACTACAATGCCGCATCCAGCTTCTAGTTCCAAGCACGCAACGCTTGCTTGAGGCCGTACAACAACTTCTGTAGCTTGCAAACCAGGTACTCCTGGCCATCCATGACGAACCCCTCCGGCTCCTCCATGTAAATCTCCTCCTCCAGTTCATCGTTCACGAACGCCATCTTAACGTCCATGTGGTGGACCTTAAAGTCCTCTGCTGCTGCATAAGAAAGGAGCGTACGCAGAGAGGCAAACATGGCAATGGGGATGAAGGTTTTTGTATAATCGATGCCCTCCTGCTACGAGTAGACCTTGGCGACCAGCCTTGCCTTGTACTTTTCCAGGTTGCCATCTGCTCCCCGCTCCTTCTTGAACACCCATTTGCACTTGATCACCTTACGTCCAGGTGGATGCTTAGTCAGCTCCCACGTACCGTTGTTGAGTTTCGACAGTATCTCTTGCTCCACAGCTTGTGCCCAATTTGCTGCATCTGGTGGCGCCATGGCCCCCTTGTACGACATCGTCTCATTAGAGTCTGTTGCAACTGCGAGGTTCATCTGGTCTTGTTTCTGGAGCATCCAGAAATGTCCGCGCTCACCAGGCTTGTAGCGCACCCTGACAGGATACGTGCAACCTTGTACTCGAGGGTTAGTAGCCGGCTGGCGCGGTGCTGCTGGCACAACTGTTCCTGCTGATGGTGGTGCATCTTCTTTTGCCGATAGGGCCGTTGTATGTACTACATCAGACATGGGAGAGTAGATTGGTTCTCTCACAGTCATAATAGAGGAAGCATCAAGAATGACAGGATGAGGGAGAATATCTGATCCCACTACTTCATCAGCTGCTGGTTCTGCTGCCTCTTCCGATATGATGTTGGGGCCGATGATGTTGCTCTTATTGAAAACGACATCCAGTGAGATGATGACATGGCCTGTACCTCTCTCGTAGAGGCGATACGCGCTACTTGCCACATCATAGCCAATCATCAGCATCTGTGCGCTCTTCGTATCTCACTTTTACCGCTTCTACTTTGGCACGTGCATGTGCGCCAAGCTACCAAACGCGCGAAGATAACCCACCCTCGGCTTCTTACCGAACCAGGCCTTTTACGGCGTCATGTGCTCCACGGCCTTTGCTGGACTGCAATTCCTGATGTACATCGTACTGCTCACTGCTTCGGCCAAAACCTTGTAGGTCAGCCGAGCCGCGTGCAGCATGGAGCGTGCCGACTCAACGATGGTGCGGTTGGCGCGTTTTGCTATGTTATTCGGCTGTGGCGAGTATGGCGCGGTGCATTGCGCCTTGATGCCTGCTGCTGCGAGGTAGTCCTGCAATTCCTTGCTCAGGTACTCCCCATTTTGGTTGCTACACAACGCCTTGATTTTCTTGCCAGTCCGGTTCTCCACCATGGCCTTGAACTCCATGAACCTGTCAAAGCACTCGTCCTTGGAGGAAAGGAAGTACGCAGCAGAGTATCGGCTAGAATCATCAAAGAAGGTAAGAATACCTAGAGCCTGGAAAGCTCTGGGTCTGCATCGCGCCACACAAGTTTGTGTGGACCAGCTCGAGAACCTCCTTCGCGCGCTCCCCTGCTACCGAGAACGCCTCGCGATGCTGCTTTCTCTCCAAACAGGCAATGTATAACTGTTGCTCAAAGTTAGAGATGGTGGGCAGCTCACGCACCATCTGCTTTGTTTGAAGTTGCAAGGTGCACATGCCGATATGGCCGTAGCGTGCATGCCAGATTTCGCCATCTGTGGCCTGCACCACTGCTGCAAGACTCTATTCGCGCGGGATCTTGGTCGCTCCCAGCAGGTGGTATATGTCCTGTTCTTTCACCGACCTGGCCAACTCCTCTCCTGTTTCCTTTTTGAGGATGTAGCCATAGTCATCGTCAAAGACGACTCGGAGTCCTGTGTTTGTGAGAGAAGACAGTGAGAGAAGATTGAACGCAGCATTAGGTACATGCAGCACGCCATGGAACACGACTACTTCAATGCCACGGGAGGTCTCCAACCAAATCTCCACAATCCCAATCCCCTCATCATACACCACCCGGTCATCACCCAAAGCAATCGGACGGGGGGGAATGGAGAGCAGCTGCGTAAACCATTCCTTGTGGTACATTTGGCTCTACGTACACTCGGAATCCTTGTACCACGCCAGATCCGCCTTCTCCTTCTGCGACAAATCAGACTTCGCCATGAAGAGGTGGTCGCGCACCTCCTTGGAAACATTCATGTTGCCAAAATGGCGCACGCCGGTCTGGTTCTGCTGCTGCTGCTGGTGATGCTGTTATGGCTGCTGCTGCTGTTGCTGTTCCTGTGGAGATTGCTGCTTTTGCTGCTGCTGCTACTGCTCCTTTTTGTCTGTCTTGAACTTGAAGCACTCTTTCTTGTAGTGCCCCTCTTTTTGGATATAATGGCACTTGCCCTTCTTCTTGCCTTTCTACTGCTTGGACTGCTACTGCTGCTGGTTGGCGAGCCCATGGCCATGAAAGCTGTTTCACTGTTGGTGCTGCCGCCATTGCGCATTGCTGCATTACCACACATTTCTACCTATACCAGGTCCGTGCAGATGAACTCGAGGTCGAGAGTTGGCTGGCACTCCAACATTTCTCGCACCGTGTCATAGCTCGTTGGAACTTCCCTCAGCAACAGAAGGACGAACCGCGTGTCTTTCTTAAGGTTGCCGGCCGCTTTCAGTTGCATCCCCAAGTCCTTTGCCCTGTCCAAGTACGCTTCCATCCCTTGGCCACCCTACATTTTCAACGCCATCATCTTCTCCTCCAAAAGCATGAGGAAAACCGGATCCTTACTCTCATACTTCTTGCACAACGTGTCCCACTCCTCTTTTGCAATAGCCTTGTCACTCACGTACTGAAGATGCGAGTTGGAGATGGTGTTGACAAGCAACCTGTAGGCCTGCCTATCCTTCTTCTTCCACTCCTTATATGCCGCCGCTGCAATTGTAGATGTAGTTACATCTGCTGCACATTTCTGTGGCGTCTTCCCCGCCACCACCTCCACTGCGGTGATGCCTTTTGCCTGTGGAGGCGGAGCGCGCTCGTCGCCGTTCACCACCTCCCACAAGCCCCTCTCCTCTAAAAGGAGGCGGGTACGGATCTTCCAAAACGTGAAGTTTGCGCGTCCTTCCAGCCTCTCCAAGGGCTGGACTGCTGTTACCACGCCTGCTGCTGCCATTTTGAGCCTTGGTGATGCTCAGCGCTGCCCTTGAGTGGCCGTGCTACCCCTGCTTGTGTTTCTGCTTCTGCCAGAAATCTGTCTAAAAGCCAATGAGCTGTAGAGGCCAGCAGACTATGAATTTTGGAAAACTGGGCCCACCACTGGAAAACTCAGTTCAAAACCTTTCAGATCAACCCATAAAACACGGTCATCAATAGGGGATTTTGAAAGATATGCCCTCTTGAAAACAGGGTATGCTTGTGCTCCTTCTCCAGCTCACACCAATCAGCTTGTATACAGTGTTTCTCTCAAACGTACACAAGGAATGCAATTTTTTTTGCACCAATTGAAAGCTTAGGAAAAATAATTCAATTTTTATATGACACTTTTTAAATTTGACAAAGAAACAAGAGAGTTATGGTCATTACAAGGCGACAGTCCTACTGAGAGAGAAGAGTGTAGCCCTGGCCGACCTTGTTTTGAGCACAACTCTAAGTCCGACCGTTGAATCTTTGCAATCTTGGGCTCGTTGGAACGCTTGTTTCTTCAACTTGAAGGTCTTGTGGTCGGTTGTCAAATTGGTGAGGGTTTGCCACCATCAAGTCACTTTCAAAGTGACGGCCTCTGCTGGCTGAAAGTGGCAAAACTTGGCTCAGATACCAAGTGTTGGATCTGGAGGAGAGAGGGAGCCTTGGAGAAGCGAGCATGTGGGACTGGAAGGGCATTACTTGTGCTAAAGAATGATTATTGAATCACTCAAAATGATGGAGTACATATAGAGCTAGAGCTTTGGCAAGCCAACCCTCTCACAAGCCACACCACTTAGCCATGGAGGCTAAGGGCACACACTAGAGTCCATACTCTCACACAAGGGAGAAAATCAGCCTAGCAATCAGGCTGACCACTCATACACGACCTAGAGAGCTGGAAAATGCTCTCATGGCACACTCCTAGTGGTCACATAACCCACAATTCCATGGAAAATCACCATGTGTCCATCACTAGCACACAAGGATCTCACCTCACGTAAAAAGTAAGGAGAGGTACCTTTTTCCTAGTCAGCACAGTCTAACAAGGCAACCCAAGAATCTAGGACCTTTTTGGATATTTCTTCCATCAGGTCTTGACCCTGGACCTCTTGCCTTTTTCTTTTCTCAGGCTAAGGCATGGAGCCATCGTCCATGGTCACCTGGATATCAGCGGTCGATGATCCCGAAAACTTTGAAAATTCATATCTCCCAATCCCAACTGTTGGATCGGCCTCAAACTTGGACCGTAGACATTTTGCCACCTGATCTTTTCAATGACAAAGTCGGATTGACGATCGGAGCATGCTTGTGGTACTTTCCTGGAACTTGCTCTTGTGGACCAAAAACAAAGCCATATGACTCCTTTTCCAACATGTGAGTGGTTGTGTAGGTGAGTGAGTGAGTGAATGAGTGAGTGAGTGAGTGAGTGGGTGAGTCGGTGGGTGCATGAGTGACTGGCTGAGGGAGTGAGTGAGTGCATGAGTGACTGAGCAACTGAGTGAGTGAGTGAATGAGTGAGTGAGTGAGTGAGTGAGTGAGTGACTACTTGGGTGGATAGGTAGATAGGTAGGTCGGTGGATGCATGGATGGGTGGATGGGTGGATGAGTGAGTGAGTGAGTGAGTAGGTAGGTGAGTGAGTGAAAGAGTGAATGAGTGAGTGAGTGACTGAGTGAGTGTGTGAGTGAGTGAGTGAGTGAGTGGGTGAGTGAGTGAGTGAGTGTGAGTGAGTGAGTGAGTGAGTGAAAGAGTGAGTGATTGAGTGAGTGAGTGAGTGAGTGGATGGGTGGGTGGCTGGGTGCGTGGGTGGGTGTGGGTGGGTGAGTGAGTGGGTTCGTGGATGGGTGGGTGCATGGATGGGTAGGTAGGTGGGTGGATGGGTGCCCTTAGCTCTAGTGGGTATAGAGGTATCCTCAAGAATGCCTAGCTTTCAGTGATACACACAACCAAGGTTTTGGGAGCCAATGGACACCAATGGTGAAGAGTGTGAACCACAAGGATCATGGATGTGAGTGGGCAAAACACGTCGCATTCAGCAGATCTGAATCGAAACATGTTTTTGTTTTGTAACATAGTCAGATTACATCAGATTCTTTTAGCCGGTGATCCAAGCTTTCCAACGCATCCTAGCATGCCCAAAACAGAGCAGTAGAGTCCCTGCTACAGCCGTCTGAGTAACCCTTGGTGGACCCGCCGACCTTGCCTTGTTGGGAAAGGAGCCATCCGGCTCAGTTTCAGGTCCACAAGAGCACGTTCCACGAGACTACCTGATGCCTGCTCCGATAATTGATCGGACTTCACCATTGGAAATATCAGGTGGCAAAATGTCTTTGGTCCAAATTTGAGGCCGATCCAACGGTCGGATTAGGAGATGAATTTTCAAAGTTTCGTTTGTCATCAACCACCGATTCCGGGTGACCATGGGCGATGGCTCCATGCTATAGCCTGAGAAAAGAAAAAGGCAAGAGTCCAGGGTCAAGACCTGATGGGAGAAATATCCAAAAAGGTCCTAGATTCTTGGGTTGCCTTGTCAGAGAATGCTGACTAGGAAAAAGGTACCTCTCCTTACTTTTTAGTAAGGTGAGATCCTTGTGTACTAGCCATGGACACATGGCGATTCTCCATGGGATTGTGGGTTATGTGACCACTAGGAGTATGCCGTGAGAGTATTTTCTAGCTCTCTAGGTTGTGTGTGAATGGTCAGCCTGATTGCTACGCTGATTTCCTCCCTTGTGTGAGATAATGGAATCTAGTGTGTGAGCCTTAGCCTCCATGGTTAAGTGGTGTGGCTTGTGAGAGGGCTGACTTGTCCAAGCTCTAGCTCTATATGTACTCCATCATTTTGAGTGATTTAACAACTATTCTTCAGCACAAGTGATGCCCTTCCAGTCCCACATGCTTGCTGCTCCAAGGCTCCCTCTCTCCTCCAGATCCAACACTTGGTACCAAACCCAGGTTTTGCCACTTTCAGCCAGCACACGCCGTCACATTGATAGTGACGGGTTGGGGTGGAACCTTCACTAAATTTGATGATCGATCACTTGATCTTCAAGTTTAAGAGACAAGCTTCCCATCGAGCCCAAGATTGCGAACATCCAACATTCAGATTGAGAGTTATGCTTAAAACGAGATCGGCAAGGGATATACTCTTCTCTCTGAGTAAGACTATCACCTTGTGATGACCATAACTCCTTTGTTTCTTTGGCAAATTTAAAATGTAGCACATATGAATTCAATAATTTTTCCTAAGCTTTCCATTGGTGCAAAAATATTTGCATTCCATTGCTACGTTTGGGATAAACGCTGTTTACAAGCTGGTTGATGTGAGCTGGAGTAGGGGCAGAAGTATACCCTATTTTCAAGAGGGCATATCTTTCAAAATCCCCTGTTGATGACCCTGTTTTATGGATCGATCTGAAAGGTTTTGGGCTGAAGTTTCAAGTGGTGGTCTCAGTTTGTCACAATTCCCTGTCTACTGGCCCGTACAATCCATTTTCTATCAGACAGATTTATGGCAGAAGTAGTAGCAGAAGCAGGGGTAGCGCCGCCACTCAAGGGCTGTGCTGAGCATCACCAAGGCTGGAAATGGTAGCAGCAGGTGTGGTAACAGTAGTCCAGCCCTTTGAGAGGCTGGAAGGACGCGCCAACTTCACATTTTGGAAGATCTGTACCCGCCTCCTTTGGGAGGAGAGGGGCTTGTGGGAGGTGGTGAGGGGCGACGAGCGCGCTCCGCCTCCACAAGCAAAAAAACATCACCGCAGCAAGGTACATCAAATGCCAGTTCATCTACAACTGCAGCGGCGGTATATGAGGAGTGGAACAAGAAGGACAGGCACACCTACACGTTGCCTGTCAACACCATCTCCAACCCGCATGTTTAGTACGTGAGTCACTAGGCAACTGCAAAAGAGGGGTGTGACACGTTATGCAAGAAGTATGAGAGTAAGGATCATGTATTCCTAATGCTTTTGGAGGAGACGATGATGGCGTTGAAAATGCAGGGTGGCAAGGGGATGGAGGCATACTTGGCCAGGACAAAGGAGCTGGCACAGCAGCTGAAACTGGCCGACAACCCTGTGGAAGACACACGCTTCGTTCTCCTCTTACTGAGGGGACTCCCAACGAGTTATGACACGGTGCGAGAGACGGTGGAGTGCCAGCTGACTCTCGACCTTGACTTCATCAGCATGCACCTGGTGCAGGTAGAACGGCGACGGAATGCAGCAAAGCGCAATGGCGGCAGCAGCAGCAGTGAAGCAGCTTTCATGGCGATGGGCCCACGCTATTGGGAAAGGAGTCATCCGGCTCAGTTTCAGGTCCACAGGAGCAGGTTCTGGGAAACTACCAAGTGCATTCTCCGATCGTCAATCCGACTTTATTATTGGAAAGATCAGGTGGCATAATGTCTACGGTCCAAGTTTGAGGCCTATCGAACGGTCGGATTGGGAGATATGAGTTTTCGTAGTTTGAGGGGTCATCAACCGCCGATATCCGGGTGATTGTGGGCGATCGCTCTATGCCTTAGCCCGAGAAAAGAAAAAGGCAAGAGGTCCAGGTCAAGACCTGACGGGAGAAATATCCAAAAAGGTCCATGGTTTTAGGATTGCCTTGTCAGAGTGTGCTGACTAGGATAAAGGTACCTCTCCTTGCTTTTTAGGTGAGGTGAGATTCTTGTGTGCTAGCCATGAACACATGGCGATTGTCCATGGGTTTGTGGTTTATGTGACCACTAGGAGTGTGCCATGAGAGCATTCTTCAGCTCTCTAGATTGTGTGTGAGTGGTCAGCCTGATTGCTAGGCTGATTCCCTCTTGTGTGAGATTATGGACTCTAGTGTGTGAGCCTTAGCCTCCATGGCTAAGTGGTGTGGCTTGTGACAGGGCTGACTTGCCCTAGCTCTAGCTCTATATGTACTGCATCATCTTGAGTGATTCAACAACCATTCTTCAGCACAAGTGATGCCCTTCCAATCACACGTGCTTCCTGCTCCAAGGCTCCCACTCTCCTCCAGATCCAACATTTGGTATCAGAGCTAAATTCTCCCATTTTCAACCAGCACAAGCCGTCACTTTGAGAGTGACGGGTTGATGTCAAAACCTTCACCAGAATCAACAATCAACAATCGGATCTTCAAGTTGAAGAGACAAGCTTTCCAACAAGCTCAATATCACAAAGATCCAACATTGGAACTGAGAGTTATACTCAAAACAAGATCGACGAGGGCTGCACTCTTCTCTATGAGTAAGACTGTCGCCTTGTGATCACCATAACTCTCTTGTTCTTTGTCAAATTTAAAAAGTGGCACATGCAATTGTATTTTTTTCCTAAGCTTTTCATTGGTGCAAAAATATTTGCATTCCATATATTCGTTTTGGAGAAACGCCGTTTACAAGCTGGCTGGTCAAAGATGGAGTAGGAGCAAAAGCATACCATGTTTTCAAGAGGGCATATCTTTTAAAATCACGTGTTGATGACCCTGTTTTATGGGTCGATCTGAAATGTTTTGAGCTGAATTTTCCAGTGGTGGTCTACGTTTTCCAAAAAGTTTAGTGTGCTGGCATCTACAGGCCAATTTCCGTCAGACAGATTTCTGGCAGAAGCAGTAGGTGAAGTAAGGGTAGCGCTGCCATCGAAGGGCAGCGGTGAGCATCACCAAGGCTCAAAATGGCAGCACCTGGCATTGTGACAGCAGCCCAGCCTTTGGAGAGGCTCGAGGGACGCGCCAACTTCACGTTTTGGAACATCTGTACCCGCCTCCTTTTGGAGGAGAGGGGCTTGTGGGAGGTGGTGAGCGAGGACGAGCCGGCTCCAGTTCCACAGGCAAAAGGCATAACCGTAGCGCAGGTGGTGGCGGGGAAGACTCCGCAAAAGGGTGCAGCTCATGCGGGTTCTTCTGCAGCTGTACCAGTGGTGTTTGAGGACTGGAAGAAGAAGGATAGGCAGGCCTACAGGTTGCTTGTCAACACCATCTCCAACCCGCATCTTGAGTACGTGGGTGACAACGCTACTACAAAAGAGGGGGGGGGACACGTTGTGCAAGAAGTATGAGAGCAAGGATCCTGCATTCCTCATGCTTATGGAGGAAAAGATGATGGCGCTGAAAATACAGGGTGGAGAAGTGATGGAGGCGTACCTGGACAGGGCAAAGGAGTTGGCGAAGTAGGTGAGAGCGGCGGGAAATCACGTGGAAGAGACACGCTTCATCCTCCTCTTGCTGAGGGGACTCCCAACCAGCTACGACACGGTGTAGGAGACGCCGGAGTGCCAGCCAACTCTCGACCTCCACTTCATCTGCACACACCTGGTGCAGGTGGAATTGTGTCGTAATGCAACAAAGCGCAATGGCGGTGGCAGCAGTGAAGTAGCTTTTGTGGCCACGAGCTCACGCAACCAGCAGCAACAGCAGCAGTCTGGGCAGTAGAGAGGTAGAAAGAAAGGCACTACAGCCAAAAAGAGGGAGACTACAAAAAGGAGTGTTCCAAGCTCAAGAGGGGCCAGAAGTAGTAGCAACAAGTCATAGCAGCAGCAGCCGCAAAAGAAGCAGCAATAGTAGTCACAACAGCGTTAGCAGCAGCAGCAGCAGTAGTAAAACCACGCTGGTGTGCGCCACTTTGGCAACATGAATGTGGCCAAGGAGGTGCGTGACCGTCTCTTCATGGCCAGGTCTGACATGTCGCAGGTGGAGAAGGCGCATATTGTAGGGTACAAGGACTCAGGGTGTACTAAGAGCCTCACATATCATATGGAGTGGTTTACATAACTGTGTCCATCCCTTCCCGTCCTATCGCTATGGGTGATGATCAGGTGGTGTATGCTTGTTGGGAAAGGAGCCATCCGGCTCAATTTCAGGTCCACATGAGCAAGTTCCAGGAAACTTCCAGATGCCTGCTTCGATCGTCAATCCGTCTTCACCATTGCAAAGATCAGGTGGCAAATTATCTACGGTCCAAGTTTCAGGGTCGGATTGGGAGATATCAATTTTTGAAGTTTCGGGGGTCATGGACCGTCGATGTCTGGGTGGCCATGGGTGATGGCTCCATGCCTTAGCCTGAGAAAAGAAAAAAGGCAAGAGGTCCAGGGTCAATACCTGATGGGAGAAATATCCAAAAAGGTCCTTGGTCTTAGGATTGCCTTGTCAGAGTGTGCTGACTAGGATAAAGGTACCTCTCCTTACTTTTTAGGTGAGGTGAGATCCTTGTGTGCTAGCCATAGACACATGGCGATTCTCCATGGGTTTGTGGGTGATGTGACCACTAGGAGTGTGCCATGAGAGCATTCCATAGCTCTCTAGGTCGTGTGTGACTGGTCAGCCTGATTGTTAGGCTGATTTCCTCCCTTGTGTGAGATTGTGGACTCTAGTGTGTGAGCCTTAGCCTCCATGGCTAAGTGGTGTGGCTTGTGAGAGGGCTGACTTGCCCAAGCACTAGCTCTATATGTACTCCATCATTTTGAGTGATTCAACAACCATTCTTCAGCACAAGTGATGCCCTTTCAATCACACATCCTCGCTGCTCCAAGGCTCCCTCTCTCCTCCAGATCCAACATTTGGTATCAGAGCCAAGTTCTGCCACTTTTAGCCAGCACAGGCCGTCACTTTGAGATTGACGGGTTGGGGTAAAACCTTCACCAAATTTGACAATCGACCACTGGATCCTCAAGTTCAGAAGACAAGCTTTCCAACGAGCTCAAGATCGCGAAGATCCAACGGTCGGATTGAGAGTTATGCTCAAAACGAGGTCGGCAAGGGCTACACTCTTCTCTATGAGTAAGACTGTCGCCTTGTGATGACCATAACTCTCTTGTTTCTTTGTCAAATTTAAAACGTGGCACATGCGAATTGTAGTATTTTTCCTAAGCTTTCCATTGGTGCAAAAATATTTGCATTCCATAGATTCGTTTGGGAGAAACGCCGTTTACAAGATGGCTGGCCTGAGTTGGAGTAGGAGCAGAAGCATACCCTGTTTTCAAGAGGGCATATATTTCGAAATCCCCTGTTGATGACCCTGTTTTATGGGTCGATCTGAAATGTTTTGAGCTGAATTTTCCAGTGGTGCGCTCAGTTTTTTAAAATTCCCAGTCTGCTGGCATCTACAGTCCATTTTCTGTAAGACAGATTTCTGGCAGAAGCAGCAGCAGAAGCAGGGGTAGCGCCGCCATCCAAGGGCAGCGCTGAGCATCACCAAGGCTCAAAATGGCAGCAGCTGGCGTTGTGACAGCAGCCCAGCCTTTGGAGAGGCTAGAGGGACGCGCCAACTTCACGTTTTGGAAGATCCGTACCCGCCTCCTTTTGGAGGAGAGGGGCTTGTGGGAGGTGGTGAGCGGCGACGAGCCGGCTCCACTTCCACAGGCAAAAGGCATCACCGCAGCGCAAGTGGTGGCGGGGAAGACGCCGCAAAAGGGTGCAGCTGATGCGGGTTCTTCTGCAGCTGTACCAGCGACGTATGAGGAGTGGAAGAAGAAGGACAGGCAGGCCTA
>SZWC01002353.1:200775-214821 GCA_023375785.1 Penium margaritaceum | reverse complement strand
TACACAGACGCAGATTGGGCTTCAAACCCTGAGACTCGCAAGTCCATCTCTGGACATGTGTTTCTCATGAATGGAGGTGCCATCAGCTGGTGCAGCAAGCGGCAGGTGGTCGTGGCCACCTCCAGCACAGAAGCTGAGTACGTCTCTCTCAGCTTTGGAGCCAAGGAAGCAGTTTGGCTCCAGCGTCTCATGGCAGAGATGAGTGGGAGTGCAGCAGTTCCTGTTCCCATGCGCGTCGACAACCAGAGCGCTATTGCACTCGCCAAGAATCCCGAGCACCATGCTCGCACCAAGCACATTGACATCGCCTATCACTTCATCAGGCACATGGTGCAGGAGGGTGCTATCAAGCTGGAGTTTACTCCAACCAGCAAGCAGGTCGCTGATTTCTGCACCAAGCCAGTGACCCGTGAGAAGCAGCAGTTCTGCATGAAGGCATGTGGACTCAGCCCACTCTGACTGCGGCAAAGTGGGAGATTGTTGGAAAAGGAGCCATTTGGCTCAATTTCAGGTCCCCAGGAGCAAGTTCCAGGAAACTAACAGATTCCTTCTCCAATTGTCGATCCGACTTCTTCATTGGAAAGAGCAGGTGGCAAAATGTCTACGGTTTAAGTTTGAGGCCGATCCAAAAGTCGGATTGGGAGATATGAATTTTCGTAGTTTCCCGGGTCATCGACCGCCGATATCCGGGTGACCGTGGGCCATGGCTCTATGCCTTAGCCTGAGAAAAGAAAAAGGCAAGAGGTCCAGGGTCAAGACCTGATGGGAGAAATATCCAAAAAGGTCCTTGGTCTTAGGATTGCCTTGTCAGAGTGTACTGACTAGGATAAAGGTACCTCTCCTTGCTTTTTAGGTGAGGTGAGATCCTTGTGTGCTAGCCATGGACACATGGCGATAGTCCATGGATTCGTGGGTTATCTGACCACTAGGAGTGTGCCATGAGAGCATTCTCTAGCTCTCTAGGTTGTGAGTGAGTGGTACGCCTGATTGCTAGGCTGATTTCTCCCCTTGTGTGAAATTATGGACTCTAGTGTGTGAGCCTTAACCTCAATGGCTAAGTGGTGTGGCTTGTGAGAGGGCTGACTTGCCCAAGCTTTAGCTCTATATGTACTCCATCATTTTGAGTGATTCAACAACCATTCTTTAGCACAAGTGATGCCCTTCCAATCACACATGCTTGTTGCTCCAAGGCTCCCTCTCTCCTCCAGATCTAATACTTGCAACCTGTAGTAGTAGCAGTCTGGGCAACAGAAAGGCAAGAAGAAGAGCAAGTGCCATTCTTACCAGAAAGAGGGGGAATACAAGAAACAGTGACTCAAGTTCAAGAGGGACAAGAAAGAGCAGCAGCATGAGCAGAAAAAGCAGTAATCTCCACTACAACAGCACCAGCTGCCACGACAACGTCAACAGCAGCATCAGCAGCAGAACCAGACCGGCATGCATCATTTCGGCAACATGAACGTTGCCAATGAGGTACGCGACCGCCTCTTCATGGCGAAGTCTTACATGTCACAGAAGGAGAAGGCGGATCTGGCCTGGTACAAGGACTCAGGGTATACCAAGAGTCTGAATCACCACAAGGATTGGTTTACGCAGCTGCTCTCCAATCCACCCTGTCCGATCGCTTTGGATGATGATCGAGTGGTGCATGTTGAGGAGATTGGCATTGTGGAGATATGGTTGGGGACCCCACGTGGCATTGAAGTGGGAGTGTTCCATGGCGTGCTGTACGTACCTAATGCTGCGTTCAATCTTCTCTCACCGTCCTCTCTCACCAACACAAGACTGCGAGTCGTCTCTGACGACGAATATGGCTACATCCTTTACAAGGAAACAGGAGAGGAGTTGGCCAGGTCAGTGAAAGAAGGCGACATGTACCGCCTGCTGGGGGGACCAAGATCCCGTGCGAGCAGAGTCTTGCAGCAGTGGTACAGGCCATAGATGGCAAAATCTGGGATGCGTGTTATGGTCACATTGGCAGCCGTGCCTTGCAGCCACTTTAAACGAAGCAGATGGTGCGTGACTTGCCCACCATCTCTTATTTTAAGTAGCAATTGTGCATCGGCTGTTTGGAGGGGAAACAATATCGCGATGCGTTCTCTGGAGCACGTGAGCGCGCGAAGGAGGTGCTGGAGCTGGTCCACACAGACTTGTGTGGCCCGATGCAGACCCAAAGCTTTGAAGACTGTAGGTGATTTCTCACCTTTCCTGATGATTTCAGCCGTTAAACTGCTGTGTACTTCCTTTCCTCCAAGGACCAGTGTTTTGATAGGTTCAAGGAGTTTAAGGCCATGGTGGGGAACCAAACAGGGAAGAAAATCAAGGCGTTGCGTAGTGACCGTGTTGGAGAGTTTCAGGAGTACTTCGCAGTAGCACGCATGAAGGCGCAGTGCACCGCGCCATATTTGCCACAGCAGAAAAACATAGCAAAACACGCCAACCGCACCATCGTTGAGTCGGCGCGCTCCATGCTACATGCGGCTCGGCTGACCTCTGACTTTAGGGCCGAAGCAATGAGCACTCTAGTGTACATCAAGAACCGCAGTCCAACCAAGGCCCTCAAGCAGATGACATTGTACTAGGCGTGGTTCAGCAAGAAGCTGAGCCTAGGTCATCTTTGCGCATTAGGAAGCTTCGCGCACATGCACGTGCCAAAGGAGAAGCAGCAAACGTGGGATGCAAAGAGCGCGCAGATGCTGATGATTGGCTATGACGTGGCAAGCAAGGCCTATCGCCTCTACGAGAAGGATACAGCCCACGTCATCATCTCCAGGGATGTCGTCTTCAACGAGAGCAACGTCATGGGCACCAACATTGTCTTTGAAGAGGTAGCAGAAGCAGCTGTTGACGAGGTAGTCAGAGCACATATACTTCCTGACCCAGTCTCTCCTGATCTGTCCTCCGGTGAGACAATAGGGGAACCAGTCTACTCTCCCATGTCTGATGTAACAGATATAGCAGCCTTACTGGCAGAAGCAGAGGAAGAAAATGCACCACCACCAATTGGACCAGTTGTGCCGGTAGCACCGCGTCAGCCGCTTGCTAACGCTCCAGCTCCTGGTCAGAGGTACCCTCTCAGGGTGCGCTAAAAGCCTGGTGAGCGCGGGCATTTCTTGATGCTCCAGAAACCAGACCAGATGAACCACACAATTGCAACAGACTCTAATGAGCCGACGTCCTACAAGGAGGCCATGGTTGTACCAGATGCAGCAGATTGGATACAAGCTATGCAGCAGGAGATACATTCGTAGCTAAACAATGGTACGTGGGAGCTGACTGAGCGTCCACCTGGATGTAAGGTGATCAACTGCAAGTGGGTGTTCAAGAAGAAGCGGTGTGCAGATGGCAACCAGGAAAAGTACAAGGCGAGGCTGGTTGCCAATGGCTACTCACATCAGGAAGGCACCGACTACAGTGAAACCTTTGCTCCTGTTGCAAAGTTTGCCTTATGTGTACACGCTCCTTTCTTATGCAGCAGCTGAGGACTTTGAGACTCACCACATGGACGTCAAGACGACGATCCTGAATGGTCACCTAGAAAAGGAGATTTCCATGGAGCATTTAGAGGGGTTCCTCGTGGATAGCCAAGAGCACCTGGTTTGTAAGCTGCATAAGTCATTGTACGGCCTCAAGCAAACATCGCGTGCTTGGAACCAGACGTTGGATGCGGTCTTTCAGTGCGTGGGGTTCGAGCGTAGTGAACGTTAGTACAGTGTGTATTGCTCGCAGCATGGTTATGAGGTGCTCATCATCATCGTCTATGTGGATGACATGCTCCTCCTTTCAAACAACATGTCTGCACTACAGGAGTTCAAGGAGGCCTTGCAGGAGCGCTTCCAAATGTGTGATGTGGAGAGGCATCATACTTCCTCGGAATCCAGATCACGCATGACCACAAATCACGCTCTCTCTCGCTACAGTAGAGCACCTACATCAAGGATGTTTTGCATCGGTTTGGCATGGCAGAGGCCAAGCCCATCGGCACGCGGCTAGTAACGCGGTAGTACATCGTGAACTTCAATGGAGAAGTAAATGCAGCTGAGCGACAGAAGTACCAGAGCGCTGTCGGCAGCCTCATGTACGTGATGGTGGTAACCAGGCCGGACCTCGCACAGGGTGTTAGCGCTTTGAGCCAGCACATGGCAAACCCCGAATCTGAGCACTACAAAGGAGTGAAGCGGATCTTGCGCTACGTTGCTGGAACCATCAACATCAGCATCACCTAGAACAACAACTACAACAACATCATCGGCTATACAAACGCAGATTAGGCTTCAAACCCTGAGGACCGCAAGTCCATCTTAGGACATGTATTCCTCATGAATGGTGGAGCCATCAGCTGGTCCAACAAGCGGCAGGTGGTCGTGGCCACCTCAAGTACTGAAGCTGAGTACGTCTCTCTCAGCTTTGGAGCCAAGGAAGCAGTTTGGCTTCAGCATCTTATTGTGAAGATGAGTGGGAGTGCAGCAGTTCCTGTTCTTGCGCACGTCAACAACCAGAGCGCAATCGCACTCGCCAAGAATCCTGAGCACCATGCACGCACCAAGCACATAGACATCGCATATCACTTTATCAGGCACATGGTCCAGTAGGGTGCTATCAAGCTGGAGTTTACTCCAACTAGCAAGCAGGTGGCTCATTTCTACACCAACCTAGTGTGATTGAGGTGATATCCTTGTGTGCTAGCCATGGACACATGGCAATTCTCAATGGGATTGTGGGTTACATGACCACTAGGAGTGTGCCATGAGAGCATTTTCTAGCTCTCTAGGTCATGTGTGAGTGGTCAGCCTGATTGCTAGGCTTATTTCCTCCCTTGTGTGAGATTATGGACTCTAGTGTGTGAGCCTTAGCCTCCATGGCTAAGTGGTGTAGCTTGTGAGAGGGCAGACCTCCCCAAGCTCTAGCTGTATATGTACTCCATCATTTTGAATGATTTAAGAACCATTCTTTAGCACAAATGATGCCCTTCCCATCCCACATGCTCGCTACTCCAATGCTCCTTCTCTCCTCCAGATCCAACAGGCCTTGCACTCTGGGCAACGGGAGACGCTTCAACGATGAGCGGTTGAACCGCCTTTCCTCGCTTAGAAGTCAAGGAGAAGTTCATCCTGGTCAAGATGGTCCTTACAGTTACTTCATTAATGCCCATGGTGTATTTGGAGGCCATTAGAAACAAACTCGTATTCCTGGCAGTGGAATATTCCGCCACCCATTGCGGGACCAGATTCCACCCACCCAACACCCGATTTTTAGGCTAGACTAACTTTCTGAACACTCACTCAAATCAAGCGGTCAAAGCTCGATCTTGCATGGAACTATCCAAGGAATCCAAGTCTAAAGTCTGATTAAGTGTTTGACCACTGTTAAGTGGTCAAACCAGGGAGTACGATGAACGGCACTCATGGGAAGGGCCACACTATGTCAACAATTACTCCCTTGCACCACAGCCTTGATGCCCTGTCCCTCAAACGTGTAGCATTTTTAAACCTCACAACGCATTCTGAGCTCCATGCAGCTTGTGTCGTGCCTGTCCTTGGGCTTTGCCTTGGTCATGGCATCGACGAGCATGCGCTTAGTGCCACAATGCACAGTAGTCGCATCTCCCTTCGCCACCAAATCACGCACGTAGTGATGCCAGATCTCGATGAGCCTTGTCCTCCTATGTAGCACTGGGTTCTGGGTCAGGCTGATGGCACTCATGTTGTCAACGTTGAATATCGTTGGCTTCCTTTGCAGCACACTGATCTCCTTTAACAGCCAACGCAGCCCTACCGCCTCCTTTGCGGCTTCCGCGAGCGTGATGTACTCTACTTTGGTGCTGAATACTACTACACGGTCTTGCTTCTTGCTTGCCCATGAAAGTGGAGCACCACCAAGCACAAACACATACCCCGACATTGATTTTCTATCATCCACATAACTAGCCCAGTCGGCATCAGGGTAGCCGACCAACTTGAGGGAGTCATCACGAGCTCCCCCTCAAAACACGAGTCGCAATTGTTTTGTCGCCTTGAGATAGCAGAGGATCCGCTTCACTGCTTGTCAATGCAATCGCCTGGGGCAACAACATAGTGGCTCACTTAGCCCTCCGCGAAGGCTAGGTCGGGCCACGTTGCCACCATGGCTGATGCTTCCCACCGCGGACTAGGATGGCACACTTGCCATCTCCTTCTCCTCGTCCGTGCTCGAGCCCATACTCGAACTCAACTCACATATGGTGATCATGGGTGTGCGGATGGGGTTGCACTCCTCCATGTTGTAGCAGCAGAGCACCTCTTACACGTACTTTGCATGCCCCATGTCCAATGTGCGTGCTTTGCGGTCCCTCTTGATGGCGACGTTGACGTAGTACTCAAGCTCGCCCATGTCGGTCATTTTGAACCGACCGCCGAGCTGCTGCTTCAGGTTCACCAACTCCCCCATGTCCAATGACACAAGGATGAGGTTATCGACGTAGAGGACCATAGTCTGGTGCAACCCTGGCTACTTTCGCACGTACACACTGAGATCCACCTTGGAGCGCTTGAAGCCAAGCTCGGCCATTAAGCCGTGTATATTCAGGTACCACATGAATGGCGCTTGCTTGAGCCCGTAGAGCGCCTTGCAAAGCCGGCAGACCTTCCCCGGCGGCGCGTCCACCCCTTCCGGCACCTCCATGTAGACCTCCTTGTCCAGGTCGCCGTTGAGGGATGTTATTTCTACATCCATTTGGTGGACTTCATTGTCGCACGCCGCCGCCACCGAGAGGATGGAGCGAATGGAGGCGAACTTTGCCACCGGCGAAGGTTTCGTCGTAGTGTTCTCTTTTTTGCTGGGCGTACCCCTTTGCGACCAGCCGCGCCTTGTATTGCTCAACCTTCCCCTCCTTCGTGAGCTTCTTCTTCAAGATCCACTTGGAGCCGATGATTTTTGCGCCATTTGGCTAACAATCAGCTGCCAAGTACTGTTCTCTTCGTGGGAGACGAGCTGATATTTTATGGCTCCCTCCCACTCAACCCCATCCTTCTGCTGAAATGCCTCCTTGATGGTCTCGAGCTCCTCTTACGTAAAGAATGCTTGAGCAAAACCAGTCCAGGTGCCCTGCGCGGCATCGTACCGTTTTGCCGTCCTCCTTGCGCGTCCGCTTCTTCGAGGCTGCTGTCGTTAAGGATGCTGTTGTTGCTGCCGCTGCTATTGCTACCGTTGCTACTGCCCTCTCCCAATGCGACTCATACCGCAAGCCTGCTCCCCCTCTCTTGGGGACCATGGAGATGCGGGCTCACTCCGCGCCTCCTCATTCAAATCCACTGGTGGCGGCGCTTCAGACTCATCGTCTGACGCGGCTGAATGCAAATCAGCCGCTCCAATATCACCCCAGTGGTTCTCGACGCCTGGAGTCGATGGGACGTCACCCTCTTTTTCATCCTCTGGCGTCTCCCCCTCGAGGAGTGGCAGCCACTCCGCCCGCTTGGAGAGACCCGCGTCTTCATCCGTCCAACGACTGTCCTTGTTTAACGTGGCGTTGTGACTCTACACAATCTCCTACCTTCGCGGGTCAAGGAGCCAGTACGCCTTGCTCCCACTCTTGTACTCGACAAAGATGCACCGGCAATTTTGCGGATCCAGCTTGTCCCGCCCCTCCCGTGCCTTTACAACAACATGTGCAACACAACCAAAAGTACGGAGATGTGCCATAGTTGGCCTCCTCTCGCTTCACACTTCTTGTGGCGTCTTCCACACCTTGGACTCCGCGTCCTTTAGCGGCTTCGTCGGCGTCAGGTTCATGATGTACGCCGCTGTTTGTACTGCCTTGCCCCAATACCGGAGCGCGAGATTGGCATCGCTCATCATGGACCGGACCATGTTGAGGATGGTACGATTTGCCCTCTCAGTGACGCTGTTCTGCTGCGGAGAGTGTGGCATAGTTTTTTGCCACGCGATCCCCTTGCTCTTTATCCATGCCGAGCAGCCCTCATACTCGCCACCATTTTCAATCTGAAACACCTTCACCTTCATCTCCGTTTACTGCTCCACAGCTGCAACGAATTCCTGCATGCACAACAAGACATTGCTCTTCCTCTTGAAGATATAGAGGTAGAGCTTGCGTCTATGGTCGTCGATGAAGGTGACGAAGTAGCGTACCCCACTAATGGAGGGCTCAAACGGTCCACACACATCCGTGTACACCACCTCCAACTTTGCTAATGCACGCATCCCTTTTCCATCAAACAACTGCCGTGTCGCCTTGCTGACCATGCACGGCTCGGGCACGGCATTCTTGGCTACGTCGAGGCTCTTGACCCTAAGATCCCACACCACTTCCTTGTTTGCCTTGTCCCTCGAAGTTGAGGAAGCAATGTGACATAGGCGGCGGTGCCATAGGTCCAGATTTCCTTCATCCTTCATCACGAGGTTGACAGCGTCAGTCCTCACTGCATCGGCAAGAACCTTGGTACAAAGAAAACATAGGTCCTCCTTCGTCTTGCCACGTGCAATCACCTCGCCATCCCCCTCCTTCCGGATGATGGCCTCCTTGTTGAAGAGCACCTCAAGCCCCTTGTTCGTAAGGCGGCTCACTGACAGCAGATTTGCCCCAAAGTTGGGCATGTGGAGCACGTCGTAAATGGTCCACAGAATGACTTTCTTGTTCACCATAGACTCGATGCAAACATTGCCTTCACCCGCGGCCAACTCTGTTTTGTCATTGGCCACTTTCATGCACCGCTTGGTGGCGCCGTAGGTAACGAATGCTGCTCGGTTGCGTTGTGTCTGGCGGCCTGATCCGGAGTCGATCACCGTGACTTCTGGATCTGTCAAGTTGGTAGATTCCCTGGCCATCATGGCTTGGGTGTCCTTCTTCCCGCCCTTCCTGGGCTGGTCTGACTTCTTGTTGGGGCAATTGCGTGCGTAGTGGCCCTGTTTGCCACACTTTTAGCACTCCCCCTTGTTGTCACCTCTCTTGGTGTCCTGCTTGGCACCCTTCTCCTTCTTACCTCCCCATCCACCTTGAGGGCGGACGGCATAGGCGGAACTTGATGTTGTCCAGCTCTCTCTCCCACCACGCCGCATCCATTCGTTGTAAATGTATTCAGCCACCGTCCGGTACTTCAGCTCATCAGCGGACCAGCCGCGTATGACAGTGATCATGGGACTCCAACTGTCCGGCAAGGCCAAAAGGAGGATCATAACTTCTAGCATAGGGTAGATCTTCCATCCGTTGGCTACGCACTCAGTAGTAAGGGACCCAATCTGCTGTAGGATCTCCATGATGTCGTCGCCCTCGTTCGTTCGGAGGATGACGAGCCTCATGAAGACAAATAGTTAGTTAGCGAGGTTAGTGGACAGGTAGGTGGTGCAGAGTTTCTTCCAGGCCTCCACGGCCTGCGTGCATCCTTGAATCAGTGCGCACTGCGGCAGAGCTAGCACTCATACCAATAATGCAAGTGCCTTCTTGTTGCGGTTCTTGTACTTGTCCACTTCCTCCGTCGTCGCGGTATCCGAAGGTGTTGTCTCTTCACCGTTGACCAGCTCAATAGGTCCCTTGTCATCAAGGTAGACGTCAAACTGCCACGTTCACAACGGGAAGCCGTTTCCATCAAACTTGGAGACAGTGTCGATGCTGTCTTGCTCGTTCGTTGCCATGGTGCACGGCATTAGTGTAAAACTTGAAGAGCTAGGGTCTGTCTAGGCACGTGGATCCATAACTCTTTGTTAGCTCTAGTGGGTATAGAGGGACCCTCAAGGATGCCTAGCTCTCAGTGATACACGCAACCAAGGTTAGGACAGCCAATGGACACCAATTGTGAAGAGTGTGGAGTACAACGATCACAGATGTGAGTGGGTAGAACACGTCGTATTTAGTAGATCTGAATCAAAACACCATTTTGTTACTTAGCATAGTCAAATTACATCAGATTCTTATAGCCTGTGAGCTAAGCTTTCCAATGCATCCAAGCACACCCAAAATGGAGCAGTAGAGCCCCTGCTACGGCCATTGAAGTAACCCTTTGTGGAGCCGCCCACCTGGCCTTGCACTCTGAGCAATGGGAGGCGCTTCGACGATGACTCATCGAATCGCCTTTCCTTGCCCAGAAGTCAAGGACAAGTTCAACCTGGTCAACGAGGTCCTTATGGTCACCTCATTCATGCCGCTGGTGCATTTGGAGGCCATTAGGAACGAACCCGGATCCATGGCGGTGGAATATTCTGCCACTCATGGCGGGTACCAGATTCCACCCACCCAACACCCGATTTTTGGGCTAGGCTAACTTTCAGAATACTCACTCAAATAAAGTGGTTCAAATCTCGGTCGTGCATGGAAAAATCCAAGAAATCCAGATCTAAAATCAGATCAGGTCTTCGACCACTCCTTAGTGGTCAAACCAGGGAGTACGATCAACGGCACTCATGGCAAGGGGCACACTATGTGGTGGGTGGGTGGGTCTGTGGGTGGGTAGGTTGGTGTGTGCGTGGGTGGGTGGGTGGGTGGGTAAGTGAGTGGCTGAGTATGAGTGAGCAAGGGAGTGAGCGAGCGAGCAAGCGAGCGAGTGAGTATAGTGTTGGTTTATTTTGTTTCCCTTTTGTTTAGGCGACCATGGATAAAGTGTTCAAAGGCGTTTGGATATGCTTTGAACGAAATATCAAAACTTCTCGTACACTATTTGAAAGAGAAGGGTTGGGCTTACCTTTTGTCATACGTGAAGCACAGATTAGGGCTCAACTTTGACTATGTCGTCGCACAAGTGTGTGGATGGCCGCGTAGTGCATCCATTCATCTATCCAGACATGCTGAGTGACGTTTGACCGTGGAGACCACCCTCTCGTGCATTAGAAGATGGCTCCCATCGTGGCATGCATGGTTCTCAAGCCGGCGGTGCTTTTGTTAAGCCAGTGGGTATCAAATTTTATCAAGAAAGAATTCAGATGATATTTTATCCAATATTTCTTTGAAGAATACAAGAGTTTAGATTCGTTCTATTCTGCCGATAGTGGAGTGGCGACGGGTCAGAGTATGGCCGGGGGGGATTTGTGTAGGAGACTGGCACCTGACCCTTCAACACCCTCTCAAAATTGGAATTCTGAAGAGTAGATTCATATACTCTTGTGTAGAATTACGGGCTACTCTTTTGGACCACTCATACTAGTCCTATGCATGAGTATTTGAATTTATTCTACCCTGCCAATGTGTATTCAATACTTGAAAGTACTCGTAGTAAAAGGTTTTCCTATGTAAATATTTGCCGAACACTTTCGATTAAATTTTCATACTGCATGTTGTCCAATACATTCCAATAGTTTCTGATATGTATATGTATGCACATTATTTTTTTCTCCAAATGATAGTTTTGACTTTTCATGTCGATATCGAATATATGGTTTATATCGATATCGTAATATTGATATCAATATTGATCTCGATATTGTTCGGTATCAATACCAATATTCATATTCGCCCTCTGAAGATTGGCCTCCTCCCAAACCCTCGTGTGTCATTTTTAATATTTATATCGAAGTATCGTTACGATACATTGATATCTCAATATCGACATCGAAGTATCAATATGATACATTGACGTTTCGATATCGATATCGATATCGATATTGATACTGACCCCCTTAGGGTTGATATCGATGAAGAAAAATATACCCATATCAAATAATTGATATCAACATCGATATCAATATCTCGATATCGCAACGCTACTCCAAATACCTTTGAATACGATCGAATATGATCAAGTATGAGGCATTGTCCATTTCATGTTGAACACCAGACAACAGATTTGTGAAACTTGGAACAATTACGAGGGACACAGTTGAGGAAACAGACACTTACACAATCTCATCAGTGCAACATGAACATGTGCTTGGTTGTGCTCCATCAGCCGCCCCGTACCCTAGCATGTGCACTACATAGCAAAAAAAAAGTCTCCGGAACACCACTTCCCACACCAAGTCCTACTTGTCAGGAGGAATCTGCGTGGATGCGGTTGGGACATTCGTCTGATAGACTTTGTTGGTTCACGTGTAGTGTTTTGGGTGAATTTGAGACCAAACATGAGCTTTTTGGTCGCCTCACGGTATGTGAGCAGGAATTTAGAGACAGTCCGTTTGCAAAGGGAATAACATCATTTTGCGTTAGTTTTTTAACATAGACATGATCAAAGTATTTATAGGGCTATTCATGAGCTTTCCAACACACCGAACCGTAGACAATTTAGCCAAGCATAGCTCATGTTATGCTTGCCAAAGCCGGGTCTCACCCACCACACAAACGCCCAACGCCTCCATGGCGCGCATACGCCGTGACGCCTTCCTCCACATGCGAAGCGCCTTTCCCAAGGCGTAGGTCCACTTGCACGTGATGTAGAGGTCTCCTGCACTGTTTCAACGCACCCTACCCACTTTTGGGTCAAGTTTGGTGATGGGGTGTGACGAGGTTTGAAATCTGTCTGCGGACCTGCAGTCATAGTTTTGACTAAGTCCCCGAGTTACAACCTGTACTACTGATCCGGTGGATGATCCACCTGATCAGGTGGATTATCCACCGGACGCCTCGGCAGGCCTTCCGGGGCAATTTCTCCAGATGGTATTTTTGTTACTCAATCCGGTCGATTATCTTCTGGATTTTGAGTCGCAGCCGGCTCCCAGAGTCGCTGCGCACATCCCAACTTTGGAAGGCCATATCTCCCTCGATACTTGCCCAATTCCGGTGAAACAACTTCCACCAGATTCATTGATTTGTCAAGTCTAATGGACAATCGTCCATTTTAGGATCAGACCAGTTTTTGAGTCTTCAGATCTGCCAGAACGGAGTTTCCACTTTTTGGCGGTACGTCGGCGCCTCCTGGCGCTGCACTTGGGCATGCGGAGGGGCAAATTTTTAACACTGCCATCCTACCCCAACCCTCTATGGCCCTGCTGTTGCCTTCCTTTTCCCCTTGCCCTTGGCCTCTCGCGCACTGGCTAATCTTGCTTCTCTAGCTCTAGAAGGTCTATCCAGGAATGCGGATCCTGGAGGGACTCCACTGTTCGAGAGCCCATGTGGCCACGGAATTCCGTCACATTCTGGCGGCCATATAAAAAGAGACGCTTGCATGGTGTGGACGTTGCAAGGATGGCGGCATGCACTGGTCAGACTGCACGCGCAAGGATTTTGGGAAGTCCTCGTTGAACTTCCAGTACTGGAGGATATCCTCGTCTGGCTTTGCACGGGCTTCGCTGTTGTAGAGGTCCACTTCCTCTTCCAACGGCAACGTCATGTCCATGGCATCTCCTTCATCGCCACCCCACATGCTGTATCTGCAGGCTAGTCTGAACTGTCACGTACGCCTCGCCGCTCAGGTCCTTTGTCAAGTCGTGCATGGGACGGAAGATGTTCGCAAGGCGGCGCATTAGCGTCTAGTCATCATCGTTAGGATGGAAGTCGCGGACATCCTTGTCCTTCTGGACCGCCAAGAACTTGATCATGGCTGCGCGCATGCCATGCATGAGGGTGCACACCGATGCTAAATCGCAATTCTTAGGCTAGAATCGGAATCGTGGTTCCTAGCGTAATAATCGTGATTCTTCATGGAATCGTTATACCTGGGTACGATTCAGCTGTTGTCTTGTAATACTAAGATAAAACATTTTCTAGAAAAGAACACACCTGTCCTGTGGGTGACCCGACCGGCACAACTCTTCGTATGGAAGTTATCAAGGCGACAGATCGGTCTATTCAACAGGTTGAGGTATCGATGAGATGGCCGCCACGCGTGAATGAGGACACGTGTATCTGGTATCATCGACGTCGATCTAATCGGCGATTTGTATGAGCCGGACGTGCGTGCTGGCCGGATCGAGTACTAAGTGTAGTTTGACCATTTACATTGTTCAAACAATTGTACTATTAGGACTACGCTCAACGAGCACAGTCCGGTCATGCGTAGTTTATAATTTGAGCTACGCTTCATGAGACTATGCTTGATGAGCACAGCTTTATTTTTTTACCTATGTTTAGACGCTCAAACCACAATAGTTTCATTGTTGATTCACACTAAAACAAAAGGCATTAGATAGGCT
>SZWC01002353.1:163379-175478 GCA_023375785.1 Penium margaritaceum | reverse complement strand
TCACACACGACCTAGAGAGCTAGAGAATGCTCTCATGGCACACTCCTAGTGGTCACATAACCCACAAACCCATGGAGAATCGCCATGTGTCCATGGCTAGCACACAAGGATCTCACCTCACCTAAAAAGTAAGGAGAGGTACCTTTATCCTAGTCAGCACACTCTGACAAGGCAATCCTAAGACCAAGGACCTTTTTGGATATTTCTCCCATCAGGTCTTGACCCTGGACCTCTTGCCTTTTTCTTTTCTCAGGCTAAGGCATGGAGCCATCACCCATGCCCACCCAGACATCGACGGTCCATGACCCCCGAAACTTCGAAAATTCATATCTCCCAATTCGACCGTTGGATCGGCCTCAAACTTGGACGTAGACATTTTGCCACATGATCTTTCCAATGGTGAAGTTGGATTGGCGATCAGAGCAAGCATCTGGTACTTTCCTGGAACTTGCTCCTGTGGACCTGAAATTGAGCCGGATGGCTCCCTTTCGAACACATAAGAGAGGAGTGTGCGCACAGAGGCAAACTTTGCAACAGGGGCAAAAGTTTTTGTGTAGTCGATGCCTCCTGCTGCGAGTAGCCCTTGGCGACCAGCCCCGCTTTGTACTTTTTCAGGTTACCATCTGCTCCCCGCTTCTTCTTGAACACCCACTTGCACTTGATCACCTTACATCCAGGTGGACGCTCAGTCAGCTCCCATGTGCTGTTGTCCAACTCCGAATGTATCTTCTGCTGTACGGCTTGCGTCCAATCCGCTGCATCTGGTACAGCCATGGCCTCCTTATATGACGTTGGCTCATTTGAATCTGCTTCAACTGCGACGTTCATCTTTTCAGGTTTCTACAGCTTCCAAAAATGGCCGCGTTCACCAGTCCTTAGTTGGACTACGGTTCTTGATGTAGAGCGAAGTGGTGAGGGCATCAGCCCAGAAGTCGTAGGTTAGCCGAGCCGCGTGCAGCATGGAGCGCGGCGACTCCACAATGGTACGGTTAGCGCGTTCTGCTACATCCTGCTGCGGTGAGTACGGCGCGGTACGCTGCGCCTTGATGCTAGTTGCTGCGAGGTAGTCCAGGAACTCCTTCCTCAGGTACTCTCCATCGCGATCGCTGTGCAGCGCCTTGATTTTCTTGCCATTCTGGTTCTCCACCATGGCCTTCAACTCCTTGAACCTGTCAAAGCACTGGTCCTTGGAAGGAAGGAAGTACACAGCAGTGTAACGGCTGAAATCATCAATGAAGGTTAGGAAATACCTAGAGCCTCCAAAGCTCCGGGTCTGCATCGGTCCGCACAAGTCCGTGTAGACCAGCTCCAAAACCTCATTCGCACGCTCCCCTGCTCTAGAGAACGCCTCGCGCTGCTCCTTCCCCTCCAAACAGCTGATGCATAAGTGCTGCTCAAAGTTAGAGATGGTAGGCAGGTCACGTACCATCTGCTTTGCTTGAAGTTGCTGCAAGGCGTGCATGCCGATGTGGCCGTAGCGCGCATGCCAGATCTCGCCATCTGTCGCCTCCACCACTGTTGTAAGACTCTACTCACGCGGGATCTTGGTCGCCCCCAGCAGGCGCTACATATCGCCCTCCTTCACCGACCTGGCCAATTCCTCTCCTATATCCTTGTTAAGGATGTAGCCATAGTCATCATCCAAGACGATGCGCAGTCTAATGTTTGTGAAAGAGGAGACTGAGAGGAGGTTGAATGCAGCATCTGATACATACAGCACGCCATGGAACCCTCCCACTTCTATGCCACGTGGGGTCTCCAACCACATCTCCACAATCCCAATCCCCTCAGCATACACCACACGATCATCACCCATAGCGATAGGACGGGTAGGGATGGACAATAGCTGTGTAAACCACTCCTTGTGATATGTGCGGCTCTTGGTACATCCTGAGTCCTTGTACCATGCAAGATCCGCCCTCTCCACTTGTGACATGTCAGACTTTGCCATGAAGAGACGATCTCGCACCTCCTTGGCCACATTCACGGTGCCAAACTGGCGCACACCAACCTGGTTTTGCTGCTGCTGCTGTTGCTGCTGCTACTGCTGACGTTGCTGTGATTGCTGCTGCTACTGCTGCTGCTTTTGCTGCTGCTGCTGCGATGACGGCTGCTGCTGCTGCTCCTTCTGGTCCCTCTTGAGCTTGAAACACTCCTTTTTGTAGTGTCCCTATTTCTGGCAGTAGTGGCATTTGCCTTTTTTTCTGCCTTTTTGATGCCCAGACTGCTGCTGCTACTGCTGGTTGCATGAGCTCGTGGCCACAAAAGCTGCTTCACTGCTGCCGCCACCATTGTGCTTTGCTGCATTACGACGCAATTCCACCTGCACCAGGTGTGTGCAGATGAAGTGGAGGTCGAGAGTTGGCTGGCACTCCAACGTCTCTTGCACCGTGTCGTAACTCGTTGGGAGTCCCCTCAACAAGAAGAGGATAAAGCGCGTCTCTTCCATAGGATTTCCGGACGCTCTTAGCTTCTTCGCCAGCTCCTTTGCCCTGTCCAGATTGTTGGAAAGGGAGCCATCTGGCTCAATTTCAGGTCCACAGGAGCAAGTTCCAGGAAAGTACCAGATGCCTGCTCCGATCGCCAATCCGACTTCACCATTGGAAAGATCATGTGGCGAAATGTCTAGGGTCCAAGTTTGAGGCCGATCCAACGGTCAGATTGGGAGATATGAATTTTCCAAGTTTCGGGGGTCATGGACCGTCGATGTGTGGGTGGGCATGGATGATGGCTCCATGCCTTAGCCTGAGAAAAGAAAAAGGCAAGAGGTCCAGGGTCAAGACCTGATGGGAGAAATATCCAAAAATGTCCTTGGTCTTAGGATTGCCTTGTCAGAGTGTGCTGACTAGGATAAAGGTACTTCTCCTTACTTTTTAGGTGAGGTGAGATCTTTGTGTGCTAGCCATGGACATATGGCGATTCTCCATGGGTTTGTGGGTTATGTGACCACTAGGAGTGTGCTATGAGAGCATTCTCTAGCTCTCTAGGTCGTGTGTGAGTGGTCAGCCTGATTGCTAGGCTGATTTCCTCCCTTGTGTGAGATTATGGATTCTAGTGTGTGAGCCTTAGCCTCCATGGCTAAGTGGTGTGGCTTGTGAGAGGGCTGACTTGCCCAAGCTCTAGCTCTATATGTACTCCATCATTTTGAGTGATTGAACAACCATTCTTCAGCACAAGTGATGCCCTTCCAATCACACATGCTCGCTGCTCCAAGGCTCCCTCTCTCCTCCATTTCCAACACAGATACGCCTCCATCCCTTCACCACCCTGCATTTTCAGCGCAATCACCTTTTCCTCCAAAAGCATGAGGAATGCAAGATCCTTGCTCTCATACTTTTTGCACAACGTGTCCGACCCCTCCTTTGTAGTAGCCTTGTCACTCACGTACTGAAGATGCGGGTTGGAGATGGTGTTGACAAGCAACCTATAGGCCTGCCTGTCCTTCTTCTTCCACTCTTCATACGCCGTAGGTACAGCTGCAAAAGAACCCGCATTAGCTGCACCCTTTTGCGACGTCTTCCCCGCCACCACCTGCGCTGCGGTGATGCCTTTTGCCTGTGGAACTGGAGCCAGCTTGTCGCCGCTCACCACCTCCCACAAGTCCCTCTCCTCCAAAAAAAGGCGGGTACGAATGTTCCAAAACGTGAAGTTGGCGCGTCCCTCCAGCCTCTGCAAAGGCTGGGCTACTGTTACAACGCCAGCTGCTGCCATTTTGAGCCTTTGTGATGCTCAGCGCTGCCCTTGGATGGCGGCGCTACACATGCTTCTGCTGCTACTTCTACCAGAAATCTATCTGAAAGAAAATGGATTGTAGATGCCAGCAGACTGGGAATCCAAATAAATGGAGCCCACCACTGGAAAATTCAGCTCAAAAACGTTCGGATCCATAAAACAAGGTCATCAACAGTGGATTTTGAAAGATATGCCCTCTTGAAAACAGGGTATGCTTCTGCTCCTATTTCAACTCAGACCAGCCAGCTTGTAAACAGCGTTTCTCTAAAACAAATAAATGAAATCCAAATATTTTTGCACCAATGGAAATCTTAGGAAACGTACTACAATTCGCATGTGCCACTTTTTTAATTTGACAAAGAAACAAGAGAGTTATGGTCATCACAAGGCGACAGTCTTACTCATAGAGAAGAGTGTAGCCCTGGCCTACCTCGTTTTGAGCATAACTCTCAATCCGACCGTTGGATCTTCGCGATCTTGCGCTCATTATAAAGCTTGTCTCTTGTGGTCGATTGTCAAATCTGGTGAAGGTTTCACCCCAACTCGTCACTCTCAAAGTGACGGCCTGTGCTGGCTGGAAGTGGCAGAACTTGGCTCTGATACCAAATGTTGGATCTGTAGGAGAGAGGGAGCCTTGGAGCAGCGAGCATGTGTGATTGGAAGGGCATCACTTTTGCTGAAGAATGGTTATTCAATCACTCAAAATGATGGAGTACATATAGAGCTAGAGCTTCGGCTAGTCAGCCCTCTCACAAGCCACACAACTTAGCCATGGAGGCTAAGCCTAACACACTAGAGTCCATAATCTCACACAAGGGAGAAAATCTGCCTAGCAATCAGGCTGACCACTCACACACGATCTAGAGAGCTAGAGAATGCTCTCATGGCACACTCCTAGTGGTCACATAACCCACAAATCCATGGAGAATCGTCATGTGTCCATGGCTAGCACACAAGGATCTCACCTCACCTAAAAAGTAAGGAGAGGTACCTTTATCCTAGTCAGCACACTCTGACAAAGCAATCCTAAGACCAAGGACCTTTTTGGATATTTCCCCCATCAGGTCTTGACCCTGAGCCTCTTGCCTTTTTCTTTTCTCAGGCTAAGGCATGGAGCCATCACCCATGGCCACCCATACATGGGCGGTCCATGACCCCCGAAACTTCAGAAATTCATATCTCCCAATCCGACTGTTGGATTGGCCTCAAACTTGGACCGTAGACATTTTGCCACCTGATCTTTACAATGGCAAAGTTGTATTGACAATCGGAGCATGCATTTAGTACTTTCCTGGAAATTGCTCCTGTGGACCTGAAATTCAACCGATTGGCTCCTTTCCCAATATTTGAGAGTGACGGGTTGGAGTCAAACCTTCACCAGACTTGACAATAAACCGGATCTTCAGATTCAGAAAACAAAATTTCCAACGAGTCCAAGATCAGGAAGATCCAACGGTCGGACTGAGAGTTATGCTCAAAACGAGGTCGGCCAGGCCTACACTCTTCTCTATGAGTAAGACTGTCGCCTTGTGATGACCATAACTCTCTTTTTTCTTTTTCAAATTTAAACACTGGCAGATGCGATATGTAGTATTCTTCCTAAGCTTTTGATTGGTGGAAAAATATTTGCATTCCATTGATTCTTTTAGAAGAAACGCCGTTTACAAGCTGGCTATTCTGAGTAAGAGTAGGAGTAGAAGCATACCTTGTTTTCAAGAGGTCATATCTTTTTTAAATCCCCTGTTGATGACCTTGTTTTACGGATCTATCTAAAAGGATTTGAGATGAACTTTCCAGTGGTGGGCTCTGTTTTTCAAATTTCCTAGTCTGCTTGCATCTACAGTCCATTTTTTGTCAGACAGATTTCTGGCAGAAGCAGCAACAGAAGCAGGGGTAGCGCCGCCATCCAAGGGTAGCGCTGAGCATCACCAAGGCTCAAAATGGCAGCAGCTCGCGTTGTGACAGCAGCCCAGCCTTTGGAGAGACTGGAGGGACGCGCTTATATCACGTTTTGGAAGATCCGTATCCGCCTCCTTTTTGAGGAGAGGGGCTTGTGGGAGGTGGTGAGCGGCGACGAGCCGGCTCTAGTTCCACAAGCAAAAGGCATAACCGCAGCGCAAGTGGTGGCAGGGAAGACTCCGCACAAGGGTGCAGCTGATGCGGGTTCTTCTGTAGCTGTACCAGCGGTGTATGAGGAGTAGAAGAAGAAGGACAGGCAGGCCTACAGGTTGCTTGTCAACAACATCTCCAATTCGCATCTTCAGTACGTGAGAGACATGGGCTCACGCAACCAGTGGCAACAGCAGCAGTAGTCTGGACAGTAGAAAGGTAGAAAGAAGGGCAAGTGCCACTATTGCTAGAAAGAGGGACACTACAAGAAAGAGTACTTCAAGTTCAAGAGGGACCAGAAGGAGCAGCAGTAGTTGCAGCAAAAGTAGCAATCTCCACAACAATAGCAGCAGTAGTCACAACAACGTCAACAGTAGCAGCAGCAGCAGCAGAACCAGACCGGCGTGCGTCATTTTTACAACATGAATGTCACCAAGGAGGCACGCGACCGCCTCTTCATGGCAAAGTCTAACATGTCGCAGACGAAAAAGGTGAATCTGGCGTGGTACAAGGACTCGGAGTGTACCAAGAGTCTGACGCACCTCAAGGAGGCCATGACTACTCCGGATGGAGCAGATTGGGTGCAAGCCGTGTAGCAGGAGATACAATCACAGCTGGACAACGGCACCTAGGAGCTGACTGAGCGTCTACCTGAACGTAAGATGATCAAGTGCAAGTGGGTCTTCAAGAAGAAGCGGGGAGCAGATGGTAACCTGGAAAAGTACAAGGCGAGGGTGGTCGCCAAAGGCTACTCGCAGCAGGAGGGCATCGACTTCACAGAAACGTTTGCCCTTGTTGCAAAGTTTGCCTCTGTGCACACGCTTCTCTCTTATGCAACAGCTGAGGACTTCAAGGTTCACCACATGGATGTCAAGATGGCATTCATCAATGATGACTTGGAGGAGGAGATCTACATGGAGCAGACGGAGGGGTTTGTCATGGATGGCAAGGAGCACCTGGTTTGTAAGCTGCAGAAGTCATTGTACAGCCTCAAGCAAGCGTCGCGTGCTAGGAATCAGAAGTTGGATGCGACGTTGCAGTGCATGGGCTTCGAACGCAATGAGTGTGATTACTGCGTCTATTGCTGACAGCATGGTCATGAGGTCCTCATCATCATCGTCTATGAGGATGACCTGCTCCTCCTTACCAACAGCATGTCTGCAGTGCAGGAGTTCAAGGAGGCCATGCAGGAGAGCTTCTAGATGTTTGATCTCAGAGAGGCATCATACTTCCTCGGTATCCAGATCAAATGTGACCGCAAATCACGCTTTCTCTCGCTACAGCATATCCGCTATGTTAAGGATGTCTTGCAGCGGTTTGGCATGGCAAAGGCAAAACCCATTGGCACAACGCTGGAGATGCGGTAGTACCTTGTGAGCTTTAATGTAGAAGCAGAAGCAGCTGAGCGGCAGAAGTACCAGAGCGCCGTTGGCAGTCTCATGTACCTGATGGTGGCAACCAGGCCAGGCCTCGCATAGGTTGTGAGCGTTGTGAACCAGCATATGGCTAATCGTGGACCGGAGTACCACAAGGCAGTCAAGTGGATCTTCTGCTACCTTGCTGGAACCATCAACATCAGCATCACCTACAACGGCAACGACAACAGCATCATTGGCTACACAGACGCAGATTGGGCTTCAAACCCTCAGGACTGAAAGTCCATCTCTGGACATGTGTTCCTCATAAATGGTGGGGTCATCAGTCGGTGCAGCAAGTGGCAATTGGTCGTGGCCACCTCAAGCACGGAAGCTGAGTGCTTCCCTCTCAGTTTTATAGCCAAGGAAGCAGTTTGTCTCCAGTGTCTCATGGCAAAGATGAGTGGGAGTACAGTAGTTCCACTTCTTGTAGGCGTCGACAACCAGAGCGCAATCGTACTTGTCAAGAATCCTGAGCACCATGCACGCACCAAGCACATTGACATCGCATATCACTACATCAGGCATATGGTACAGGAGGGTGCTATCAAGTTGGAGTTTACTCCAACCACCAAGCAGGTCGCTGATTTCTACACCAAGCCGGTAACCCGTGAGAAGCAGAAGTCTTACATGAAGGCATGTGGACTCAGCCCACTCTGACTGCGGCAAAGTGGGAGATTGTTGGAAAAGGAGCCATCTGGCTCAATTTTAGGTCTACAGGAGCAAGTTCCAGGAAAGTACCTGATTTCTACTCCGATCGTCAATCCAAGTTCATCATTAGAAAGATCAGGTGGGGAAATGTCTACGGTTCAGGTTTGAGGTCGATCCAACGGTCGGATTAGGAGATATGAAGTTTAGACGTTTTCGGGGTCATCGACTGCCGATATCCGCGTGACCATGGGCGATGGTTCCATGCCTTAGCCTGAGAAAAGAAAAAAACAAGACATCCTGGGTCAAGACCTGATGGGAGAAATATCCAAAAGGTCCTAGATTTTTGGGTTCCCTTGTCAGAGTGTGCTGACTAGGAAAAAGGTACCTCTCCTCAATTTTTAGGTGACGTGAGATCCTTCTGTGCTAGCCATGTACACATAGCGATTCTCCATGGGACTGTGGGTTATGTGACCACTAGGAGTGTGCCATGAGAGCATTCAGTAGCTCTCTAGGTCGTGTGTGAGTGGTCAGCCTGATTGCTAGGCTGATTTCCTCCTTTGTGTGAGATTATGGACTCTAGTGTGTAAGCCTTAGCTTCCATGACTAAGTGATGTGGCTTGTGAGAGGGCTGACTTGTCCAAGCTCTAGCTCTATATGTAATCCATCATTTTGAGTGTTTCAACAACCATTATTCAGCACAAGTGATGCCCTTCCAATCACACATGCTCGCTACTCCAAGGCTCCCTCTCTCCTCAAGATCCAACACCTTAGAGCTGTTGGAAATGGAGGAGAGAGGGAGCCTTGGAGCAGCGAGCATGTGTGATTGGAAGGGCATCACTTGTGCTGAAGAATGGTTTTTCAATCACTCAAAATGATGGAGTACATATAGAGCTAGAGCTTGGGCAAGTCAGCCCTCTCACAAGCCACACCACTTAGCCATGGAGGCTAAGGCTCACACACTAGAATCCATAATCTCACACAAGGGAGGAAATCAGCCTAGCAATCAGGCTGACCACTCACACACGACCTAGAGAGCTAGAGAATGCTCTCATGGCACACTCCTAGTGGTCACATAACCCACAAACCCATGGAGAATCGCCATGTGTCCATGGCTAGCACACAAGGATCTGACCTCACCTAAAAAGTAAGGAGAGGTACCTTTATCCTAGTCAGCACACTCTGACAAGGCAATCCTAAGACCAAGGACCTTTTTGGATATTTCTCCCATCAGGTCTTGACCCTGGACCTCTTGCCTTTTTCTTTTCTCAGGCTAAGGCATGGAGTCATCACCCATGGCCACCCAGACATCGACGGTCCATGACCCCCGAAACTTTGAAAATTGATATCTCCCAATCCGACCGTTGGATCGGCCTGAAACTTGGACCGTAGATGATTTGCCACCTGATCTTTGCAATGGTGAAGACAGATCGACGATCGGAGCAGGCATCTGGAAGTTTCCTGGAACTTGCTCCTGTGGACCTGAAATTGAGCCGGATGGCTCCTTTCCCAACAATCTCCCACTTTGCCGCAGTCAGAGTGGGCTGAGTCCACATGCCTTCATGCAGAACTCCTGCTTCTCACGGGTCACTGGCTTGGTGCAGAAATCAGTGACCTGCTTGCTGGTTGATGTTAACTCCAGCTTGATAGCACCCTCCTGCACCATGTGCCTGATGAAGTGATAGGCAATGTCAATGTGCTTGGTGCGAGCATGGTGCTCGGGATTCTTGGCGAGTGCAATAGCGCTCTGGTTTTCGACGCGCATAGGAACAGGAACTGCTGCACTCGCACTCATCTCCGCCATGAGACGCTGAAGCCAAACTGCTTCCTTGGCTCCAAAGCTGAGAGAGACGTACTTAGCTTCTGTGCTTGAGGTGGCCACGACCACCTGCAGCTTGCTGCACCAGCTGATGGCACCTCCATTCATGAGAAACACATGTCCAGAGATGGATTTGCGAGTCTCAGGGTTTGAAGCCCAATCTGCGTCTATGTAGCCGATGATTCTGTTGTCGTTGCCGTTGTAGGTGATGCCGATGTTGGCGGTTCCAGCAAGGTAGCGGAAGATCCGCTTCACTGCCTTCTGGTGCTCAGGGCCGGGGTTAGCCATGTGCTGGCTCACAGCGCTCACAGCCTGTGTGAGGTCCGGCCTGGTTGCCACCATCAGGTACATGAGACTGCCGACGGCGCTCTGGTACTTCTGCCGCTCAGCTGCATCTGCTTCTCCACTGAAGCTCACGAGGTACTGCCGCGTCTCTAGCGGCGTGCCGATGGGTTTGGCCTCTGCCATGCCGAACCGCTGTAGGACGTCCTTGATGTAGCGACTCTGCTGCAGCGAGAGAGAGCGTGATTTGCGGTCACGCGTGATCTGGATACCGAGGAAGTATGACGCCTCCCCGAGATCAGACATCTGGAAGCGCTCCTGCATGGCCTCCTTGAACTCCTGCAGTGCAGACATGCTGTTGGAAAGGAGGAGCATGTCATCCACATAGACAATGATGATGAGGATCTCATGCTGATGCTGCCAGCGATACACGCAGTAGTCACACTCGCTGCGCTCAAACCCCATGCACTGCAGCGCCGCATCCAACTTCTGGTTCCAAGCACGCGACGCTTGCTTGAGGCCGTACAGCGACTTTTGCAGCTTGCAAACCAGGTGCTCCTGGCCATCCATGACGAACCCCTCCGGCTACTCCATGTAGATCTCCTCCTCCAAGTCACCATTCAAGAATGCCGTCTTGACATCCATGTGGTGAACCTCAAAGTCCTCAGCTGCTGCATAAGAGAGGAGCGTACGCACAGAGGCAAACTTTGCAACAGGGGCAAAGGTTTCTGTGTAGTCGATGCCCTCTTGCTGCGAGTAGCCCTTGGCGACCAGCCTTGCCTTGTACTTTTCCAGATTGCCATCTGCTCCCCGCTTCTTCTTGAACACCCACTTGCACTTGATCACCTTGCGTCCAGGTGGACGCTCAGTCAGCTCCCACGTGCCATTGTCCAGCTGCGACTAAATCTCCTGCTACACGGCTTGCGCCCAATCTGCTGCATCTGGTACAGCCATGGCCTCCTTGTATGACGTTGGCTCATCTGAATCTGCTGCAACTGCAACGTTCATCTGTCCTGGTTTCTGCAGCATCCAGAAATGGCCGCGCTCACCAGGCTTGTAACGCACCCTGAGAGGGTACCTGCGACCTGGTGCTGGAGCGTTAGCGGGCGGCTGGCGCGGTGCTGCTGGCACAACTGCTGCTGCTGGTGGTGCTGCATCTCCCTCCTCTGCTTCTGCCGATGAGGCTGCTATATCTGCTGCATCAGACATGGGAGAGTACAGTGATTCTCCCACTGTCACAGTAGAGGAAGGATCGGGAGAGACTGGGTCAGGAAGGATTTCTGCTCCCACTGCCTCGTCAGGTGCTGGTTCTGCTGCCTCTTCACAAACAATGTTTGTGCCGATGACGTTGCTCTCGTTGAAGGCGACATCCCTGGAGATAATGACGTGGCCTGTATCCCTCTCATAGAGGCGATAGGCTTTGCTTGCCACGTCGTAGCCAATCATCAGCATCTGCGCACTCTTTGCGTCCCATTTCTGCCGCTTCTCCTTGGGCACGTGCATGTGTGCCAGGCTGCCAAATGCTCGGAGATGACCCACGCTCTGCTTTTTGCCGAACCATGCCTCGTACGGTGTCATCTGCTCTAGCGCCTTGGTGGGACTGCGATTCTTGATGTAGACCGCAGTGCTCACGGCTTCGGCCCAGTAGTCGTAGGTCAGCCGCGCCGCGTGCAGCATGGAGCGCGCCGACTCAACGATGGTGCAGTTGGCGCATTCTGCTATACCATTCTGCTGCGGTGAGTACGGCGCGGTACGCTGCGCCTTGATGCCAGCTGCTGCGAGGTAGTCCTGGAACTCCTTGCTCAGGTACTCTCCACCGCGATCGCTGCGCAGTGCCTTGATCTTCTTGCCAGTCTGGTTCTCCACCATGGCCTTGAACTCCTTGAACCTGTCAAAGCACTGGTCCTTGGAAGGAAGGAAGTACACAGCAGTGTAACGGCTGAAATCATCAATGAAGGTCAGGAAATACCTAGAACCTCCAAAGGTCTGGGTCTGCATCGGTCCACACAGGTCCGTGTGGACCAGCTCCAACACCTCCTTCGCACGCTCCCCTGCTTTAGAGAACGCCTCCCGGTGCTGCTTCCCCTCCAAACA
>SZWC01002353.1:137177-158410 GCA_023375785.1 Penium margaritaceum | reverse complement strand
TATCATCTTTTCCTCCAAAAGCATGAGGAATGCAGGATCCTTGCTCTCATACTTCTTGCACAATGTGTCCCACCCCTCCTTTGCAGTAGCCTTGTCACTCACGTACTGAAGATGCGGGTTGGAGATGGTGTTGACAAGCAACCTATAGGCCTGCCTGTCCTTCTTCTTCCACTCCTCATACGTCGCTGGTACAGCTGCAGAAGAACCCGCATCAGCTGCACCCTTTTGCGGCGTCTTCCCTGCCACCACCTGCGCTGCGGTGATGCCTTTTGCCTGTGGAACTGGAGCCGGCTCATCGCCCTCACCACCTCCCACAAGCTCCTCTCCTCCAAAAGGAGGCGGGTACGGATCTTCCAAAACGTGAAGTTGGCGCGTCCCTCCAGCCTCTCCAAAGGCTGGGCTACTGTCACAACGCCAGCTGCTGCCATTTTGAGCCTTGGTGATGCCCAGCGCTGCCCTTGGATGGCGGCGCTACCCCTGCTTCTGCTGCTGCGTCTGCAAGAAATCTGTCTGACAGAAAATGGACTGTAGATGCCAGCAGACTCGGAATTTTAAAAAACTGAGCCCACCACTGGAAAATGCAGCTCAAAACCTTTCAGATAGACCCATAAAACAGGGTCAGCAACAGGGGATTTCAAAAGATATGCCCTCTTGAAAACAGGGTATGCTTCTGCTCCTACTCCAACTCAGGCCAGCCAGCTTGTAAACGGCGTTTCTCCCAAACGAATCGATGGAATGCAAATATTTTTGCACCAATGGAAAACTTAGGAAAAATACTACAATTCTCATGTGCCACTTTTTAAATTTGACAAAGAAACAAGAGAGTTATGGTCATCACAAGGCGACAGTCTTACTCATAGAGAAGAGTGTAGCCCTGGCCGACCTCGTTTTGAGCATAACTCTCAATCCGACCGTTGGATCTTCGNTGGAGGAGAGAGGGAGCCTTGGAGCAGCGAGCATGTGTGATTGGAAGGGCATCACTTGTGCTGAAGAATGGTTGTTCAATCACTCAAAATGATGGAGTACATATAGAGCTAGAGCTTGGGCAAGTCAGCCCTCTCACAAGCCACACCACTTAGCCATGGAGGCTAAGGCTCACACACTAGAATCCATAATCTCACACAAGGGAGAAAATCAGCCTACCAATCAGGCTGACCACTCACACACGACCTAGAGAGCTAGAGAATGCTCTCATGGCACACTCCTAGTGGTCACATAACCCACAAACCCATGGAGAATCGCCATGTCTCCATGGCTAGCACACAAGGATCTCAGCTCATCTTAAAAGTAAGGAGAGGTACCTTTATCCTAGTCGGCACACTCTAACAAGGCAATCCTAAGACCAAGGACCTTTTTGGATATTTCTCCCATCAGGTCTTGACCCTGGACCTCTTGCCTTTTTCTTTTCTCAGGCTAAGGCATGGAGCCATCACCCATGCCCACCCACACATCGACGGTCCATGACCCCCGAAACTTTGAAAATTCATATCTCCCAATCCGACCGTTGGATCGGCCTCAAACTTGGACCGTAGACATTTTGCCACATGATCTTTCCAATGATGAAGTCGGATTGGCGATCGGAGCAGGCATCTGGTACTTTCCTGAAACTTGCTCCTGTGGACCTGAAATTGAGCCGGATGACTCCCTTTCCAACACTAGGACACTGTCGTCGCCACCCTTGTGACCATTGCAATAGCATATCTCACCGCCCTTAACTACCTCCTCTATGTTCGTATCCTAATCTTAGGGTTGGCTGCACAGTTGCCACAACTGTGTGAGAGTGATGGTTAATCATCCCCTTTAAATACACTATGATATCTTGTATAGTGCAACCTGGTTCAATATAGTTCCCACAAGGTTACGTTGAGATGTTTACTTCTTTTAACATTAGGTCGTGAGTGGAAGTCAAAATGTTCAGTCCTCGTTTCTGAATTGAATTTGTGTGGTTTAAAATGAGTTTTCATGTATTTTTTTTTTAGGAAGCCTACATATGTCCCTTGAATAATACATTGGCTGTTTGTCTCACATATTCCTCTTTCATAACACCTTCTTTCATTTGCTAAAAAATATTCTCCTTCTCCTCCGTCCCTCCCCTCCCGCAAACCCCCCTAATGTATTGAGGAAGTGTATTGGGGAGTGTATTGGGAGTACACGATTTTTTCGGACTTCTCTAATGGCTGGTCTGCACCTCCCTCTGAATACACCAGTTTTAATAAGAAGGCTCTCTTAGCTACACCCTCCAATACCCCACTCCAATGCACTTTTAACTACTGGAGGGGATTTGCATACAACGACCCCCCCTCCCAACAGACGTGTGTCTTGCGGGAGTGTAGCTGGGAGTGTATCTGGTCGCCAGAAAAAACAGACTTGTGTACATCTACATTAAGTACTTGTAAACCATCCGTTTCAAGCATCCGACATCTCTCTCTTTGAATATGTAACCAGCTATAAAGTTGTATACAAAAAGTTTAGTGTACTTGGACTCTGCCACGATAGGATCCCACCTGGACCCCCTTCGCAAAATTCCTTAGTGTATTGGGGAAGTATATTGGGGAGTAATTGGGGGAAAGAAGTTCGTTTGGACTTGTGTAATGGCAAGTCCGTGCATCCCTTCGAGTACACTAGGTCAAAAAAGAAGGCCCTCCCAACTACACTCTCCAATACACCATCATAATACAGTTTCAAGTTCTAGGAAGGAGAGATATGGATACAAGGATCCTATCTTCTCCTCCCCTTCTGAAATGGACGAGTAAATTACGGGAGTGTAGCTCGGAGTGTGTCTGCTAGATAGAAAAATAATAGACTTGTGTATATCTACATTAGGTACTTATAAACCATTAGTTTCAAGCAGCCGACGTCTCTCTCCTTGGAAACATAACTAGGTATAAGATTGTACACAAAGGGTTCAGTGTACTTTGACTCCACCACAATGGGATCCCAGCGGGACCCCCCTTTCCCCCGCAAACCCCCTAGTGTATTGGGGAAGTATATTGGGAAATGTATTGGGTAGACAAGGTTTTATCGGATTGGTGTAAGGGCAGGTTCGTACCTCCCTCTGAAAACATTAGTGAAGAAAGAAGGCTTCTCCAGCTACACCGTCTAATGCACCATCCTAAGACACTTTTCCACTGTTAGGGGTGGATTTTGATACATGGACTTCCCCCTCCCAAATTGGATGAGTGTATTGCGTGAGTGTATCTGCAAGATAGAAAAAAAACATACTTGTGTACATATGCGTTAAGGACACGGAAATCGTCAGTTTCAAGCATCAGACGTCTCTCTCTTTGTCTATGTAACGAGCTATAAGGTTGTACACAAACAGTTTACTGGGCTTTGAATACGCCAGAATGTGATCCCAACTTGACCTCCCCTTCCCCCGCAAATCCTTGGTGTATTGTGGATATGTATTGGGGAGTGTATTCAGGGGACGAGGTTTCTTCGGACTGGTGTGACGGCAGGTTCGCACCTCCCTCCGAACACACTTGTTAAAAAAAGAAGGCTCCCATAGCTACGCTCTCCAATACACCATCCCAATACACTTTTAACGGCGGGGGGAGGGGGGATTTGAATACAAGGATCCCCCTCCCAAAGTAGAAACGTGTATTTTGGAATGTAGCTGGGAGTGTATCTGGTAGATAGAAAGAAAACACACTTGTGTACATCTACATTAAGTGCTCATAAAGCATCAATTTCAAGCATCCGACGTCTCTATTTGTCTACGTAACCAGTTATAGGGTTGTGCACAAACAATTCAGTGTACTTCAACTCCGCCACAATTGGATACCAATTAGACCTCCCCTCCCCCCCTCCCCCACGCAGACCCCCTAATGTATTAGAGAAGTGTATTGGGGAGTGTATTGGGGGGATGAGGTTTTTTGGGACTTCTATAACGGCAGTTCTGCACCTCCCTCCAAATACACTAGTTTGAAAAAGAAGGCTCCCCCACCTACGCTCTCCAATACACCAACCCAATATACTTTTATTTGTTGCGAGAGAGAGGAAGGGGGGTCTAGATACAAGGACCCCCTCCTTCCCGAAGTGGAAGAGTGTATCGTGCAAGTTTAGCTGGGAGTGTATTTCGTAGACAAAAAAAAACAGACTTCGTTACATCTACCCTACTGCTCTTGGATTTCGATATTAATGGTTTTTCAAGTTGATTGAATGCGATACACTTTTTCGTTCAATGAATTCTACATACCACATAAATAATTGAACTTGAATTTCATGTGAAAGGCTAAGGGATTTCAAACTTCAATGGTGTTTTTCTCCATATAAAACGTTGAAATCAAGGTAACATTTTATGCAGATTCGATCATTAAGGACTACCAAAATAATTCAAACCTGAAAAATCTCGTCTAATTCATAGATTTTATAATTCGCAATTTTCCATTCGTTGAAATCCAAGAGCAGTAGGGTATATTAAGTACTCGTAAGCCTTCGATTACAAGCATGCAACATCTCTCTCTTTCTCTACATAACCAGCTATAAGGCTGTATACAAACAGTTTAGTGTACTTTGACTCTACCACAATGAGATCCCAACTGGACCCCCCTCCACCCCCCTCTTCCCCCCAAACCCCCTAGTGTATTGGGGAAGTGTATTGGGGACTATGTCGGGGGGACAAGGCCTTTTCGGACTGGTGTGACGACAGGTCTGAACTCCCTCCGAGTACACTAGTTAAAAAAAGGTTCCCTCAGCTACACTCTGAATACACCACCATAATACACTTTGAACTGTTGGGGGGTCTTGATACAAGGACCCCCCTCCCAAAGTGGACGAGTGTATTGCAGGAGTGTAGCTGGGAATGTATCTGGTAGACAAAAAGAAATTTATGTAAATCTATATTAAGTACTCGTAAATCATCGATTTCAAGCGTCTGACATCTCTTTGTTTATCTACATAGCCAGCTATAAGAATGTACACAAACTGTTTAGTGTACTTCAACTCTGCTATAATGGGATCCCAACTGGACCTCATCCCACTCCTGTACAAACCCCATATTGTATTGCGGAGTATATTGGGGGAAACAAGTTTTTTTGGAAGTATGTATAAGAATGTGTGCATCTCCCTCTGAATAGAAAATTACAGAAAAGAGGTCTTCTCAAGATACACTCTCCAAAACACGTCCCTTATACTCACTTTAATGGGGGGACACGGGAGCGGGAGCAGAATCAAGTAGTACCATGTTGATGACACAACCAACAGTCAGTACATAGAATATTGATCAGCCAATCAAGTGTCGGACTATCCCATACACGCGTTAATCTTCGATGTCACACCTGTGCATAATTGAGTACAATATAGGTACGGATTCAATGCTACAGAAAATACCGGAAAACCTACAATTTGCACCATGTATATCTCATTTGAAATAAGGACATGATTAAGTAGTTTGAAATAATCAGTTACGTTGAAATCATTTTTGTGATATTCTCAATGAACCCAGTTGTGAAGAAAGATCATGGAAATTCAGGTGTTCATGTACACATCTTAGTGTATGAACTAGACTCTAATGAGTTACTTCCTAGAAACATTGTCTATATTCTTGTTTTCTTTCCTGAAGGATCCTCACCATATGTTTTTATCTTCTACACACATTGGCAAGTGTGTTTTTTGGGGTGATTAGGCATAATTACTGTGTGACCACAACAACAATAGAGTTAGCATCATTTGACCACTGCTACCGGATCCCCTTGATCTCAGGACGTATCTGCACTGTCGCCACTGTGCTTCCGACCACAACGAGAGTAGCTGCAGTGGCATTTGACTGGCATCCACAGTCCTCTACGGCTCCCCGTTACTAGTTTCAAAGATCGTATGTATTGTCACCATCTCTTTGTGATCGAAGGAGCAACCACGGCAGTCCCATCTTGTTGCCACTGATGGATCTCTTTGGCCTGCGAAGAAAAAATGTACTTTTTCTTGCAATCTTTTGAATGTAGCTACAATAGCACCGGGATGTTTGGCCACTGCTCGCAGCTCTCATGGTCAGCTCAACGGCCTCACCACACTCCTCTAGAAGGACCTACAACTACGAGGTAAGCACAACACGGGCAGCACTACATGGATGTGCTCAAACACCACCACACACCGATCGCTGGGTATGGCCAAACGCGAATGACACGAATGTACCCCTTTGGCCGCAAAGACTCTCAGCTGAGTATTGGCATGAGGTCATCCATCATCTTGAGGAAGTGAGAGATCGATAGGTTGAAGCTCTTTTGTACAGTCCTGAGTACCTCCCTCATTCCCCTACATGGATGCAACATCATGTGCCACAACGCCTGCGAGAAAATAGATGTAGTACATACCTTATTAGTGTGGCTATTGAACATGAGCAATCAGGATGCACCCAGGCTTGCGGAGAAATCCATGGTGCAACTATTGCAGGTGCCACGTTCTTTTCCACAGCCCGAGCCAACAAAGTTCCCACAGGCACGACAATTGGGCATGCCATGGCTGCTTATGCTCAATTACGTACATCTCACTCTCCCATGGCAGGTGTTGCTGCTTACATTGCTCTACATGTAGCTGGTACATCATCTTTTATTGATACTACAGCTGCCACAACGGCTCATATCACCGCCGGCACAGTCAGCTTTATCGGTATGTCTAATGCTGATGCATATCACACCCCCACTACGGATCCGTAGATACTTGTACACCACACCAACACTTATGCGGTGGTTGTATCTACAGCCGCAGCTTTCGCTGGTACACTGACTGAAATCTTTTATCTCCCAATACATATTGTAGCATGGGTTTTTCACTTCGCATTTTTCATCACCTACACCCCTTCCTTGTGCATTAGTCTTACAGTTCACCATCGATTTCCATCATGTATGAAGTCACATATACTATTCATGCCTTCCAAGCCACCTTGCATCAGGCATATGCTGATTATCATCGCCTCGAAGATAAACTTGAGTGTGACGTCCATTCCGAGTCTGAGATAGCTACTAATATAGCCTACATAATAGTTATTGAGCGTTTCCGCTCCATGACCTACTTTGCTCCTTGCATTGTGGGTCTTGTGGGTGCCATGGATTCTCATGGTACTAGATGTGGTATGGCTGCTTGGTGTGTCTTGGGTTTTGTTTCTAGATATGGATATACTGCTAGAGGTGGCAATGCAAGCAACCCTGTAGCACCTGCCCATAGTCAGGTATCTTCCAATCCTATAGAGTGTCATACCTCCCTATCAAAGCGGCAGAAGGACTTTGAAACCTCTCCACCTCACTTTACACAGGAACTAACCTTTTTTTCATGGGAGACACGCTTCAGTTCTTGGGTACAAGGTGAGCTTTTTTAGGATTGTTACTACAATTCTTATCCCTCTATCACACCTCCTTTTACCCCTCCCATTGAGGCTGCCCTTGCTGTATGCGCCTTCATCCTTAATTGATGTGATGATCTTCTTGATGATAAGGCTGACACAAAGCGCTCTCACCATTCGGCTTAACCAACTCTGCATGAGAGCCCACATGATGACTCCACATCAGTGGAGTCATGGGCATGACTCTACTTATGTGCACTTAGCTCTTAGTCTGCTTTTTGTATTTGACTTTGACAAATATGCACCTAGCCAGCTCTCTGCTTGTCTTTCCATCCTGATTGGCTTCATTCTCGAGCTATTTCACGTATACATGCATGTTAGTGCTACTGAGCTTGAACGTCTTGCTACCAAGCGTGTTCCATCCAGGTCACCTCATCTAATGAGTTTCACAGGTTCACAGCTGGAAGCCCTACAGATTGGTGGAGAAAAACACATCACAAACGACTTCACCGCACCGTACCTACTACAGTGATCATATCTTCTTCCTCAGCGGCTTCCACGTCCTCCTCTACCTTGATCATAACCACCATTTCCACTACCATAGTAGACTCTACCTACGGTGCTAACAATGGAAGTGGTGACCAGGACTATGGACGAGGATCTAGTAGTGCCCACACGCCAAAAGCAGTTACTTGCTAGGACTGTGGGGCCTAGGGATAATCAGCCCTCAAGTGCCCTAGGCCCCTTGACTACATCCGCCTTAGGACTAGAATGCGTGCCCATTGGGCTCGCAGTTGGATCACTTCCTAATTTACTATGGCCGGTAGCATGACTGTTGCCCTACATTCCTTCACCTCTTCCTCTGTAGTCCTCTCCTACCCCGCCCATAGCTCCTCATAGCAGACTACGGTGTCCACTCAATCTTTGGGTCAGTGTTGACCTGGTAACCCCGAACTCCGGTACATCGATGTCCACCCTGGCACATCGATGTGATCCCCACCACATCGGCCACCCTGGAACCTCAGGCTCTACTGGGGGGACTGTGCAATTTTTTTCTTGACCTGGAAGCTTTATACATGCTGAATTCCTTATTTTTTGCGAATGCAGTCGAGGGTAGTCTCTATGGTTACTCGAATTTTGACAGTCTCGTGTGGTGAGCCGCACTGACTCACTTTGGCTACATTTGATACATTACAAACTGCAATCCAGGACTCTGCCAGCTGGCAAACACAACTTTGAGCCCCATATCGAGTTCAATACAGCCAAACGTGTTATGAAGAAGTTGTACGCTCGACTTTGAATGCGAACGTCTTTACTCCACACTCGAAGATCGAGATTCACAGATTGAACATCAGAATTCAATGCACAAAAGGTGAGTTCGGTACTACGAATTTTGACTTTGGAGCTTGAAGTTCAAAATTCAAAACTCAAAGTTTGAGTTTTGAATGTCGGTGTCGCGGTTTGCTTCGGAAACGGATCGATTTGAAGTTTTGAACAGATACATCACCTTGTTTAGCAAGCAAACCCTATGCAAACTGGATGACTATAACGTAAGTGTGGTCTTTGAACCAGGAGAGCTCGGATGGGGATCGTGGGAAGGGGGGGAAATCACTCCAATCTTCCGGAACAGGTGCTGACTGACTGGCTGTATCAGACCAGGTCGGTTGTCAGGGCGAGAGACGGGTGGCGAGCGGGGGGAGGGAGAGAGGGGTTGGGAGCTTGCAGAGCCGGACGGTCGTCAAAGTCGAGCTTGATCCACATCGATGCCCCATCGATGTGGATCGCGGCTCGGCGGCCGCGATGACAGGGTCACCTCGGAACTCCGGGTCAACACTGCTTTGGGTTAGGTACCACCCCCATGGGGACCATTGACTATCAACCACTCTCTCCTCACTATACGACACCAGCCTAGTCTAAGGCATCTTGGCAGATTTCGTAAGCTACGTCCCGTCGAGCACCCGTCTGAGACTTGTTTTGCCAAGGAGTACACCCAAGAGGGGCGCATCACTGAACTTCTTGAGGTATGTGATCGTGGACATGAGGGCGTAATGGGCATGTCTTACTCCCTTTTGTGTAAGTCGGGAGGAGCCTTTTGTGGTGCATCGTTTTGGTACGTTCAAGGATGTTTGCCTATTGACTTCAGCTAGATTAAATACAGGCAGTCCCGTACTTTTTTGTATCGTCATTGGGTGTCTACGCTTGTTTCTTCTTTGTACTCTGTCTTGCAAAGGAGAAAATAAAGGTAAGTTCCAATGGGTAAAACCTGGAGGGCCAGGGAGAGTGGGCATATCCTCCCTTGAATCTCCATACTCTACACTAATCTATGCCTTTTTCTGTCCTGGACAGGTAGAGAGGATAGTCCCATACCGCTCATGTGTATCTGAAATTTGATATGCGCTATGTAGATGGATCGGATACATTGCATGAAGCTTTGTGCAAGTACAAGTAGTGGTTACCCTGTACCGTGATAAAAGACATTATGCTAGACCGCCTATGTTGAGATGGCACATCAAACAATCACTGTGAAGTGATGTTTCGGAAAGGGAAGTAGACATGGATTTCATGGTCAATTACTTGATTTAATTTAAGAAGGATTGAAGGCTGACAGCTTCCAAACAAATGTTCATCAACGGACCATGATCTTCACATTGATATCTAGGACCCTAAGAAGAGGAGGGGGGGAGGGGATGGGGGCTATGGATTGATACAACCAGTAGATCAACAATGTGATGCAGCCATATGGAAAGACAGCAACCAGCACACTTGCCGGTACATCTACTGGCATGCTTAAAATCAAAGGGACTGGCGTACTTTAACTGGAAGACACAAAGCTGGAGCAGCAGTGATGTCGCAGCTGGAGCAGTGCTGGCAATTAGCATGGAAGAAATCTAGTTGCACGATGCATTTGCACCAGCTATTCTCCTCAATCACTGATTATGAAGCTGATTCCTATAATCAATGTTTGGATTGAAATAATCCTGATTCACTCATCTGTTACGTATTGCCTGGAGAGTTGGTGACTGCTGTTCTTTACATAATGTTCTTTCAAGATGCTTCAAGTGCAAATTCAAAATATGGTATTAGAGCACAAGCTCAGTTACCTCAAAGCAGGGCTAGTTGTGTTGAAACCTGGCCTTGGCTTAACACTGGAGCACAGCCTCTCTTTAATCTGACTTCCAAGTACTTCATAGGACTTCAAGAAGATGCCAAGCATAACGACAAGTGGTAGTTCGGGAGCGTTTTTTCTCAGAGTTTTGTAAAGAAGATGATTACCATGTTTTCCCTTTTAATATGAACATGGTGTTTTTGTGGGGAGCCTCTGCGTGCCGTTTTCATCCACTGTCGGAAACAAAGTATCGTAGCTACAGAAAAAGGGGAAACACTATGGACAAGAAAACACGACTAAGCATTCTGCATCCAAGAAATGCAATTTTCAAATGCCTAAAGCATGTCCTAAGAGAGGGAAACGCTGATCCGGACCCAAGGCTGTTCTGGAAAAAACTAAGAGAAGGCCATGCAAAAGGAGCTCTCTACAAGAGGTGCCGCCTATAGGAGCAGTTTTATAAAGTATAGATGAAAGATTCAGAATGTGTTGAAGACTACATCAACCACTTCAATCCTCTTGTTGAGAGAATTCTTGCCATGAATGACCACATGCCTGAACAAATCATGATCAAACGGTTCCTTAGCAGCTTACCTACAAGATTTGAGTATATCATTGCTCTATGGAGGCCTTGCAAAATGAAAGGCATGATTTTTCAGTTGTAGTTGAAACAAAATCAAAGACCATTATCCAATATCTTCAAGCAGGAAAAAACAACACTGGTAAAATCTCAAGGTAGCAGCAGCAGCAGAAGCTCTCAAGTAGCAATTACCGACATGAAGAGGAAAATATGGGCAAAGAAGAAACAGTCCATTGAGAATGCACTTGCTACCAGATTCTTGGAATTCAAATGCAAAACATGACATCAGTATTCATCTGGATGACGTCAGCCACAATATGGTCAACCGAGTTCAGAAAATCTTCCTTTCATTACGTTAAATCAAGGAAAAGGTCCAGTATCTAACACCATCAACAAAAGAATCTATCGTGCTCCAAGAACAAGATCACTTTCTCACATGCAATCAATGTTGGCTTTGTTGTCCATTCCAAGGCTTCTACAATGGCAATGACAGTGTGTTCCACATTGATGTAACATTGATGTGGATGTGGGTGTGTGGGGTAATCGGACCACCCAGCACCCAGTCTAGGTCTAGGGGATATCCTGAACACCTAGACTTGCTGTTTTTTGGAGACCGACATTTCGACCCTCAGCATCCTCTTTTTTTTGTGCATCTATTGACCTGGACTATGTGTGTGGATGTTAGCCAAATCACCTATTCCATATCTCCATGCATGCATAATAGGTGGGTCCAAGGTGGACCTTGCTACTACAACATTGGATCATGGAGCTGGCACCTCATACATTGTGAATAAGGCTGCAATTGTCACACACCAAAATATGCAGACAACCTGTTCGAGGATGATGTTTGATCCCCCTCTCCCTTCCATCTCATCTGATTGTGAATTCGCCATAGGAATCTCCCCCCTCCCTTTTGCTCCCTGCCAATGACCGCACAGTTAACGATATCAAGGGCGTAGTCACAATGTCTTGATTTCTTGCCTTTCGCGTCGAGACAGTTGGTCTCAACCCGAGCAAGCCACCATGGCCAGCACTCATGACTCGCCGGCCACCTCCTTGTCAGTAACACCATCTATAGCTCCAACATCAAGTGTCTCTGACGCTTTCAACGCCAGCCGCTGGAATCCTCGTCACCACCGCCGCCTCACTAGAAACTTCTTGACAAAAGAGTTGTCACGCCACTTTGTGAAATGGCCGATCCTGACCAAGAAAGCTGGATTTTTTATGGCATTTGTGCCAAGATCAGCTCTGGCACGCGTGACGGAATTTGAGGTAACTTTGCAGAGTTGAACGGCAACATGAAGATCTGCGCCTATCCACCCCAAGTGCACGAGATAAGCTGGGTCTTGAGCGTATAGACCCACCTCCTGCCCGATGGAAATAGTACAACACGAACCTTTACGAGGGCATGAGTGAGGAGAGGAGAACTGCTGATCTTCCTATACCATAGAGAAGATTATGAGAGAAGAAACAGCGTGAAGAGGAGGCAGCAGTAGCTAGATACTCACTTTTTGAAGACAGTGACGATGAGGAGCAGTAGCAAGAGTGACATCAGAAGTAGCAACACCAGCAACAGCAGCAACTTTCACCTCCCTCTCCATCCACCCATCTAGAAAGGTAAATGCCACTGTTCAACGTTAATCGTGCCTCCTCTTCAAGAAAGATCACTCTAGAAAAACATGTAGAGCGCAAGGTGAACAAGAAGTACCAGCTCTCGACCTTCAAGCTGATGGCCATATCGGCACTCCCGATTTCCTTCTGTAGGGAGCCATTCATCATGGACGTCGTGAAAGGTGCATGCAAGACCACAAACTGTTTCTACATCCCTAGCAGGAGCACAGTCATCTAGGAGCTACTCCCACTCAAGCCCTGGAAAGAGAGATAACGGAGGTGTACTTCCCACTCAAGCAGGCATGGGACATCTACGGCACTAGTCTCGTGGATGGGTGGAGTGACCAACAGATTCGGACAATCTATAATGAAATGGCAGTAAACACACTGGGCTCCATGCACGTTTTGGAATAGAGATGCAAGCAGCATAACCAGGGACGTCCAGTGCAGAGCCAAAGTGACTAAGGCAGCAATCTAAGAGGTGGGCGTGTGAAAGGTCATTTCTATCATCTATGACAACACCAGTACCAATAAGGAAGCCTTTGGTGACCTGGCAACAAAGTACCCAAGCATCTTTTGCTAGGGTTGCTGTGCCCATGGCAGAGACCTGGTAATGTAGGATATTACCAAGTGTGCATGGGGGGCTGGAGATATTGCAAGGTGTAAGAACGTTATCTCATTCTTCGGGAATAACGAGATGGCCCACTCGTGCCTGAAGGCTAGGACCAATGGGAAGCTTCTAGTCCCACAATGTGACACTCGCTTTGCCTCATTGTTCACCATGGTCGATAGAATGTTGGACCAGAAAGAGAACTTGGAGATGTTGGTGGACTCTGACTTGTGGATGCAGCTAGGCAGCAAGAGGGACAGCGGATACAAGGCCCGTGAGCACGTTTGGCGCATTATGAGGCGTAGAGTGTGTTGGCTACAGGTGCGCCAGCTCAAGGACCTCTTGGAGCTTGTTGTGTACCCAGTAAGGATCGTAGACAGCCCGGGTGGGGGTGTAGGTGAACTTTACAAGGCTTTATTGGATTGCTCCGAGGAATTGGTTACACTGGCTGAGAAAGAGGGAAAAAAGGCAGCAAATGTTGCAAAGGTGCATGTGGATTATGTCGTGGGCCACCTGAACCATTGTTGGTCCACCAACATGACCTGTCCATAGTATGATGCTGCCAGACGTGCTCATCCAAAACACTTTGGCAACAACCTGTCAGCAGACTATGTCACACTGCACACATGGCAGACTGTGGTTGATGCTCTGGTTCTTGAGAACAAGCATGATCAGTTGATGAAGGATATCTCCGCACTTTAGAAGGCTCAAGTTATGGTCGATGTCGACCCTAACATCTCTGTTGCAAATAATATCAGGGCAGTCATTGCTGTTGCAAAAGTCAATTGCCGAACCATGAGTACAGTTGAATGGCACGTAAATTTCACTACGTACATTTGTATTCTCCTTGACCTTGCGCTAAAAATCTTGTCTCGGCCTTACTCGTCCTTTGAACGTGAAAGGGCATTCTCTACTGACAAGCTCGTACACACTACTAGGAAGAACCGCCTGCTTGTATCAACAATGGAGCTTCTTGTGAGGTACAATGTGAGGTTTCGCAAACACTATGGCTGTAATGGCAGGCGTACAGTAAAGAAGCTAATCAGGGTAGTGGACGTACACGAAGGGGATGAAAGCGAGCAGGATGGGGACATAGTGGAAGAGGGGAATGAGGTGGAGCAAGATGATGGTGACAGTGATGAAAGCAGTGGTGATGAGGGACAGGAGGAGGAGGAGGATAATTTTACATTTGATGATGAGGAGGTAGAGGTGGAAGCTCACATCCAGAGCATGGGGGATGTCCCGGGCTTGTCACATGCCCACCATATTTGCATCCGGACCCCTTGCGTCTGGTCTGCTACACGGATGCAGACTACATAGGGGATGTGGACAAGTGGAAGTCCACATCCGGATACGTGTTCTTCCTTGCTGGTGCAGCGGTCTTGTGGTACAGCAGGAAGCAAGACTGCATTGCCACCTCCACAGTGGAAGCAGAGTACATCGCGCTAGCCAAGGCGGTCAAGGAGGCGCTATGGCTCCGGAGGATGCTGAGGGACCTTGGTGTACCGCAGCTGGAGTCTACGATGGTACAAGAGGACAACACCGGCTCCATCTTGCTGACCAACAACCCGACATAGTAGAGGACGAAGTATCTCGATGTGCGTTATCACTAGACATGGGACATGGTCGAGAAGGGGCAGGTAATTGCTCGACCAAGGCGCAATCTACGGACCGGCACGCGATGAGCGTGGCCAGACTTGGGATGACCAGCTATGACTGGCTTGAGCGCGCAGCGGAAGATGAGTGAGAGCAAGTTGGAGCAACGGACATGGCAGGTACAAGGGGGAGAATGTTAAAAAAAACTGCCCCTCCGCATGCGCAACTACGGCATCGGGAGGTACCGACGAGCTGCCAGAAAGTAGAAATGCCGCTCCGGTTCATCAAGAAACTCAAAGATTGCTCGGATCCTCAAATTGAGGATTGCCCTTGAAATTTAACAAGGTGCTTAGTACGCTGGAAGTTGTTTCGCTGGAATCGGACAAGTATTGAAGGAGAAATAGCATTCCAAAGTTGGGGTGTGAGCAGCGGCTCAAGGAACCGGCTGCTACTCGAAATCCGGTCGACAATCGACTGGATCGAGTAAAAAAGATACCATCTGGAGAAATTGCTTTGATAGGCCTGCCGAGGCGTCCGGTGGATGATCCACCTGATCCGGCGGATCATCCACCCGATCCAGTAGTAAAGGTTGTTACTAAGGAACTTGGCCAAAAACGTGGCTTGGCATCCAAAACTCAAAAGTACGTTTTGTTACTCAGGGACTGTCAAAATTCTGACTGCAGGTCTGTAAACACGTTTTGTACCTCGTCACACCCCATCACCAAACGCGGCCCAAAAGGGGATAGGATGCGTGGAAATAATGCAAGGGACTCCCATACCATGTACAATGGGATATGCGCCTTGGGAAAGGTGCTTCGAACGTGAAGAAAGACGCCATGACGAGAAGCGGCATCAGGCTTCTGTAGTGGGTGGGACTTGCGCTACGGCAAGCATAACTTGAGCTATGCTTGGCCAAATTATGAACGATTTCATGCGTTGGAGAGCTCATGACTAGCCCTTTAAATGTTGTGACCAGGTTCATGTTAAAAAAATAAAACAAAACGACGTTATTTCCGTTTCAAATGGTCTGTCTCTAAATTCCTGCTAACATAGCGTGAGGCGACCGAAAAGCTCACGCTTAGTCTAAAATTTGCCAAAAACAGTAGACGTGAACCACTAGAGACGATCAGACAAACGTCGAGACCGCACCGCACGGATCTCATCCTGATAGGCTCTTTACTCTGATTTGTGTGTTCATGTACATGTCACCATCCGTAATGTCCGGCTCGAGATTATGTATCGCTAGTTTCACAGTGTTCCTTTAGGATGCCTATGAGTAGCATTATTGTGAGAACAATGATTTGACGACCAATGAACACAATCATATTCATCCCTTGCTGTGTCCCGCGGTTAGTCGTTATGTTCTATGCATAAAACTTGTCATGTTTCTTTCATTTACTACACTATTGGAGCATACAAAACTTTACGCATCGCCATGGCCTAATACTTGTTGTCTCTTATCTACACTTGCTTGCTGGTACGGACTCGTTTACACATCTCCTATGCTATGGGAAAAGTGAGCAGATTCGTGGCCAACCCTGGGCCACAACACTGGCGGGCAATCTAGCGCATCTTGCGCTACTTGTAGAAGATACGTCACATGGGCCTCGTCCTTGGAGGCCAAGAAGGAACGGACCCCTTCTCTAAAGTGCTATACCGACGGTGACTGGGGAGGAAATCTCAACGACAGGAAATCCACCTCTGGATACGTGTGCATTTTGAATGGCGCTGCCATCTAATGGGCTAGCAGGAAGCAGGATTGTGTTTCCGTGTCCACGGCTGAGGCAGAGTACGTTGGTTTGTCCGTTGTGTGCAAGGAGACTCAATGGCTCCGCAGCCTGCTTGGTAAAATGATAGTGCCACAGAAGGACACCACGGTCGTACACGTGGACAGCATGAGAGCCATCTTTATGGTTGAAGACGAGATCATCTCCCAGCGAATGAAGCACATTGACATAGGTTACCACTACTCGCGTGACCTGGTCATAAAGAACGTGGTGGAGTTGCAGCATTGCGGAACGAAGAGAATGCTTGCTGACAGCATGACTCAGCGGCAGGAGAGTGACTTGTATTATGCAAGCATTTGTGGATTTGACATGAGGCGTGCGGCAGAGGAAGGGTGAGCCCCAAGGCATTGAAGGAGCCGAGCAAGGGGCAAATGGACGGAGGAGAAAGGGAGATATTTTTTGATATAGTATGCACCTTGTCCACTGCCTAGCTGGCTAGGTACATATACACATAAGGCATGCACTACTCTATGGAGTATATCCCCTTGGTGTATTCTGAGATGGGCCAGGAATGCACTGCCCATAATGGGTATGTCGCCTGTCGCTCATCATAGGAACCATACCTTTTGGCTTGGTTGAATAGGCACCAGAGTCTCAAACAAAAGGTTGCGGTTTCAAACCCCACGACGGCCAAAATTTTCTTTGTGGCCAAAATTGGGACAGGAATCTTCTAGGAAACTTACTAGGGCCTGCCTTGAGGATGACACTTGGTGGTCTAAGGATGCGCCAAGTAGGACTGTATTTTGAGGTTGGCTCCATTGGAGCCACTACAAGCAGAAGCTTTAGAAAAGCTCTGCAAGTATAAAAGCCTTTACCTTGCATGCATGCATGTACAGTTCTTGCCTTTGAGACTCCTCACGGAGTTTCCAACCAAAGGTAGACAGTAAAGACCAGGCTGTTGCTGCCATTTTGATTTTTTATGGTGTTGAACGCTGCTCTTGAGTGGTGGCACTACCCTCGCTTATACAACTGCTTATGCCACAAATCTGTGTAACAGAAAATGGACTGTAGAGACCACCTGATTGGGAATTTGGAAAATCAAGCCCTTCACTAGAAAATTCAGCTTCTAACCTTTTCCATCGACCCATCAAATAGGGACATCAACAGGGGATTATAAAATATATGCTCTTTTGAAAATACGATATGCTTGTGCTCCTACTCCCACTCAGACCAGCCAGCTTGTAAACAACGTTTCTCCCAAACATACCAATGGAATGCAAGAGCGAACCTTGGATGTTCATGTGCTACTTTTCAAATTTGACAAAGAAATCAGAGAATTATCGTCATCACAAGGCGACAGTCTTACTCAGAGAGAAGAGTGAAGCTTGGGCCGACCTCGTTTCGAGCATAACTCTCAATTTGACTGTTGGATCTTCGTGATCTTGAGCTCGTTGCAAAGCTTCTCTTTTGAAATTCAAGATCCAATGAAAGATGTTTTAGAATTGGTGGAGGTTTTTCCCTAATTGGTGGTGGCAGTCTCATTGGCTGAAAATGGTAGAACCTAGTTTAATGCAGAGTGTTGGAACTTGAGGAGAGAGGGAGCCTTGGAGCAGCAAACATGTGGGACAGAAAAGGAATCAGGTGTATTGAAGAATGGTAAAACTGATGGAGTACATATAGAGGTAGAGCTTACGCAAGTCAGCCCTCTCAAAAGCCATACCACTTAGCCACACACTTAAGTCCATAATCTCATACAAGGGAGGAAATCAGCCTAAGAATTAGGCTGACCACTCATACACGACCTAGAGGGCTAGAAAATGCTATCATGGCACATTCCTAGTGGTAACATAACCCACAATCCCATGGAGAATGACAATGTGTTCATCGCTAGGACACAAGGACCTAACCTCCCCAAAAAGGAAGGAGAGGTACCATTTTCCTAGTCAGCACATTCTGACAAGGCAACCCAAGAATCTACAATCTTTTTGGATAGATCTCCCATCAGATCATGACCCTTGACCTATTGCCTTTTTTCTTTTCTCAGGCTAACGCATGGAGCCATCGCTCGTAGTAATCCAGATAACAGTCGATGACCCCAAAAACATTGAAAAATCATATCTCACAATCCGACTGTGGGATCAGCCTGAAACTTGGATCGTAGATATTTTGCCACCTAATCTTTCTAATCATGGAGTCGGATTGACAAATGTACTAGGCATCTAATTGTTTCAAAGAACTTGCTCCTATGGACTTAAAACCGAGCCCGATGGCTCTTTTCTTAGCACAGGCGACAGATGGCAAAATGTGGCATACACGCCTTGCAACAACTTCAAACGAGGCATATCAAGCACCATATGCTTCGTTTCATGTTGGATCTGGAGGAGAGAGGGAGAGAGGGAGCCTGACCATTGGATCTGGAGGAGAGAGGGAGCCTTCGAGCAGCGAACATGTGGGCTGGAAGGGCATCATTTGTACTGAAGAATGGTTGTTAAATCACTCAAAATAATTGAGTACATATAGAGCTAGAGCTTGGGCAAGTCAGCCCTCTCACAAGTCATACCAATTAGCCATGGAAGCTAAGGCTCACACACTAGAGTCTACAATCTCACACAAGGGGGGGTATCAGCTTAGCAATCAGGCTGACTACTCACACACGACCCTGAGAGCTACAAAATGCTCTCATGGCAGACTCCTAGTGGTCATATAACCCACAATTCCATGGAGAATCGCCATGTGTCCATGGCTAGCACACAAGGATCTCACCTCACCTAAAACGTAAGAAGAGGTACCTTTTTCCTAGTCAGCACACTCTGACAAAACAACCCAAGAATCAAGGACCTTTTTGGTTATTTCTCCCATCACGCCTTGACCCTGGACCTCTTGCCTTTTTTCTTTTCTCAGGCTAAGGCATGGAGCCATCACCCATGGTCACCCGGATATCCGCCGGTGGTCTAGATCGGGCCACACAAGTCAGTGTAGACCAGCTCCAGCACATCCTTCGTTCGCCTTCCTGCTCCAAAGAGCGCCTCGCGATGCTGCTTCCCCTCCAAACAGCCGATGCACAACTGCTGCTCAAAGTTAGAGATGGTGGGCAAGTCACGCACCATCTGCTTCGTTTGAAGTTGCTGTAACCCGCGCATGCCGATGTGGCTGTAGCGAGCATGCCAGATTTTGCCATCAGTGGCTTGCACCACTGCTGCAAGGCTCTGCTCCTGCGAGATCTTGGTTGCCCCTGTTGGAAAGGGAGCCATCCGGCTCAATTTCAGGTCCACAAGAGCAAGTTCCAGGAAAGTACCAGATGCCTGCTCCGATCGCCAATCCGACTTCACCATTGGAAAGATCATGTGGCAAAATGTCTACGGTCCAAGTTTGAGGCCGATCCAACGGTCGGATTGGGAGATATGAATTTTCGAAGTTTCGGGGGTCATGGACCGTTGATGTGTGGGTGGGCTTGGGTGATGGCTCCATGCCTTAGCCTGAGAAAAGAAAAAGGCAAGAGGTCCAGGGTCAAGACCTGATAGGAGAAATATCCAAAAAGGTCCTTGGTCTTAGGATTGCCTTGTCAGAGTGTGCTGACTAGGATAAAGGTACCTCTCCTTACTTTTTAGGTGAGGTGAGATCCTTGTGTGCTAGCCATGGACACATGGCGATTCTCCATGGGTTNTCTAGTGTGTGAGCCTTAGCCTCCATGGCTAAGTGGTGTGGCTTGTGAGAGGGCTGACTTGCCCAAGCTCTAGCTCTATATGTACTCCATCATTTTGAGTGATTGAACAACCATTCTTCAGCACAAGTGATGCCCTTCCAATCACACATGCTCGCTGCTCCAAGGCTCCCTCTCTCCTCCATTTCCAACATTTGGTATCAGAGCCAAGTTCTGCCACTTTTAGTCAGCACAGGCCGTCACTTTGAGAGTGACGGGTTGGGCAAAAACGTTTTCCAAATTTGACAATCAACCACAAGATCTTTAATTTCAAAAGACAAGCTTTCCAACGAGCCCAAGATCGCGAAGATCCAACTGTCGGATTGAGAGTTATACTCAAAACGAGGTCGGCCAGGGCTACACTTTTCTCTATGAGTAAGACTGTCGCCTTGTGATGACCATAACTCTCTCGTTTCTTTGTCAAATTTACAACGTGGCACATGCGAATTGTAGTGTTTTTCCTAAGCTTTCCATTGGTGCAAAAATATTTGCATTCCATTGATTCCTTTGGGAGAAACGCCGTTTACAAGCTGGCAGGCCTGAGTTGGAGTAGGAGCAGAAGCATACCCTGTTTTCAAGAGGGCATATCTTTTGAAATCCCCTGTTGATGACCCTGTTTTATGGGTCGATCTGAAAGTTTTTGAGCTGAATTTTCCAGTGGTGGGCTCAGTTTTTTACAATTCCCATTTTGCTGGCATCTACAGTCCATTTTCTGTCAGACAGATTTCTGGCAGAAGCAGCAGCAGAAGCAGGGGTAGCGCCGCCATCCAAGGGCAGTGTTGAGCATCACCAAGGCTCAAAATGGCAGCAGCTGGCGTTGTGACAGCAGCCCAGCCTTTGGAGAGGCTGGAGGGACGCGGCAACTTCACATTTTGGAAGATCCGTACCCGCCTCTTTTTTAGGGAGAGGGGCTTGTGGGAGGTGGTGAGCGGCGACGAGCCGGCTCCAGTTCCACAGGCAAAAGGCATCACCGCAGCGCAGGTGGTGGCGGGGAAGACGCCGCAAAAGGGTGCAGCTGATGCGGGTTCTT